>SJYC01032389.1:0-50046 GCA_006408675.1 Madoqua kirkii | reverse complement strand
TCTGAGCCACCAGGGAAGCCTATCCCTTCTCCAGGGGATCTTCCCAACCCAGGAGTCCAAGCCAGATCTCCTACATTGCAGGCAGATTCTTTACCAGCTGTGCCACCAGGGAAGCCCAAAAATACTGGCAAGGGTAGCCTATCCCTTCTTGCAGATCTTCCTGACCCAGGAATTGAATTGAGGTCTCCTGCATTGCAGGCGAATTCTTTACCAACTGAGTTATTAGTAATAGAAGAGTTTGGACCAATTCTTCAGCGCTCGCTTATCCAAAACTTAAAGACTACTGGTAATGTATGGAGATCTTTTTACTACATCTCCAAAAATATCTGTTATAATCTGTTTATTCAGTTATAGCCATCCCAGTGTATCTGATATGGTGTCTCACTGTCATTTTAACTTTTATGATTTATGATCATTTTTATCTCTTCATGTGGGTTTTAGGCACTAATACATGTTTTTCTATAAAATGTATTTTCAAATTTTCCCTGTCTTCAATTGAGACATTTGTCTTCTCATTACTGAGTTGTAAGAGCTCTATATTCTCAAAATTATCTTTTTAATTAGATATTTGATTTGTAAACATTCTCTCCAAATTTGTGGTTTAATCTTTTTATTTTATAAATGATGTTTCTTGATATAGAAACATTTTGAACTTTAATAAAGTTAAACTTATAACTCCAGAATCTGTCTCTTATACACATCTGACAGGGAAGCCTACTACATCTCCAAAAATATCTGTTATAATCTGTTTATTCAGTTATAGCCATCCCAGTGTATCTGATATGGTGTCTCACTGTCATTTTAACTTTTATGATTTATGATCATTTTTATCTCTTCATGTGGGTTTTAGGCACTAATACATGTTTTTCTATAAAATGTATTTTCAAATTTTCCCTGTCTTCAATTGAGACATTTGTCTTCTCATTACTGAGTTGTAAGAGCTCTATATTCTCAAAATTATCTTTTTAATTAGATATTTGATTTGTAAACATTCTCTCCAAATTTGTGGTTTAATCTTTTTATTTTATAAATGATGTTTCTTGATATAGAAACATTTTGAACTTTAATAAAGTTAAACTTATAACTCCAGAATGTCTAATTGCTTCTTTTTTATAACTTTAATATCTTTGTTGATATTCTCTATTAGATGTTGTTGTTTAGTTGCTAAGTCAAGTCCAGCTCTTTGCAACCCCCATGGACTATAGCCCTCCAGGCTCCTCTGTCTGTGGGACTTTCCAGGCAAGAATACTGGAGTGTGTTGCGATTTTCTTCTCCAGGGCATCTTCCTGACCCAGGGATCGAATCCGCATCTCCTCCATCTCCTTCACTGGCGGCAGATGCTTTGCCACTGAGACACCAGGGGTGCTCGGTCTCTATTAGATGAGTCACTGTAATCGGTGAGTTTGTGTGAGCTGTTGCTTCATTCCTGTCTGACTCTGTGACCCTGTGAACTGCAGCCTGGCTGGCGCCTCCGTCCGTGGGCTCTCCAGGCAGGAATACGGAGGGGGCTGCTGTTTCCTCTTCCAGGGGACCTTCCCGTCTCGGGGATCGAGCCTGCCTGCCATGCCTCTTGCAGTAGCAGGCGGGTTCTTTACCATCCCGCCGCTGCTGTTTTCCTTCCATTCTTTACCTGTTGCTTCCCTCAGTGCTTTCAAAGTGTACGGACATCCTCAGAGAGTTTCTGTTGACTACTTTTTCATATTTTCCTCCAAATTTTCATGATTCACATTTGTGTGTGTGTTAAATAAATGGACGCTTTAGACAATATAGTGTAGAAACTGAATTCTGACTCGCTTGTAACTGTTGGATATTTGCTTTTGTTTGTTTAGTGACCTGACTGGACTAATTTTAGGGTCTGTCTCCTTGTGCTGTAGAGCCACTGACGCCTCTGCCCAGTCTTTTAAAATCCCACTTTTATTTATAAGCCTGTCTTCTCTGGGGTTGCAACTGTAGTAATGGCCAGCCAACAGTCAGAGTTTTCCCTATGCGCGTTTTGGTGAGAGGGTCTGAATGTGTGGACTGGGGACCATCGAAATTTAGAGAGACAGTTGGCAAATCTTGCTTTGGCTTTTGTTTTCTGTTTGTGCAGGTCCTCGAGGTCAGCTGGAATAAGTAACTGGCATCTGCTCTATTCTTTTCATAACCTTGAACGTGACCATGACCTTCTCAATACCCAGGAAAATGTCAGAACTTCTTAAAGCCCACGAATCATTTTCTAGATATCATTAAAAAGCTTGATTTTCCCCTTACTTCTCCTGAACAGCACCACAGCTTTAGGCGCCTGTGGTCTGGCCTTCTCCAGCGGTCCCACCAGTCGCTGCTGTGGAGCTGACAGACCTCTCTCAGTTCTGCAGACGACACAGCTTCCTCACAGCCTCAGCACTTTCACCCAGTTGCCTCATTCTGTGAGGAACACTCAACCCTGGTGTAGACAGTACCACGGACTGGCAATGGCTGAAGGAGCTGAGATACTTTACCAGTGGGAATGCAAGTGGCATGTTACTTGTTTCTAAAGTCGGCGGTCTTAAAATGTGAGACTTAAACTTACCCCATCAGCCAACAATTCCACTTAAAGGTATTCACTCAAGTGAAATGCAAACCAGTGTTCAAACACAAAACTATATGCAAATGTTTATAGCAGATTTAACTGTAATCAATAAAACTAAAAATAAACAACCTGGCTATATTCCATATAATAGAATAGTACTTGATAAATAAAAAATACCAATCTACTGATATGAGCCGCAAGAGGATGAATGTATTATGTGTTATCCCGGATGAGAGTAGCCAGACCCCAAAGCTACCTGCTGTATGATTTCACTTGTATGATATTTCTTACAAAGGGACAGTCATGCGACAAGTTCAGATTCCAGTATCTGGGAGTGGCAGGAGAGTTTCACTGAGAAAGAGCAGGGAAATTTGAGGGCAGACAAGCCTGTTCTTTACTATGAATGTGTTGGTGGATACACGATCCCACACATTTGTCCAAACTCTCAGAACTGTACACTAAAATATGAAGTTGCAAATAAATTACCCTTAAACTGAAAAAAAGAAAGAAATGACAAGAAAATAATGTAAATATATCTGTGAGATCAGGAAGCCAAGCTCATCCTCAAGGCAGTTTAATTGCTTCTTTCTGAAGTACGTGGAATGAGTGCCTTTGGCTATCTCATGGGGCTTGTCCTGATACAAGCTCCAGGTCCCTAACATTCCCTCCTGGCTCCCATTCATTAGCTTCTAAAATCCCCAAATAGTTCTCCTTGACATCATTTTAGAAGAAACAGGCTACATACGGAACCTCTGGTCATTTATTTACTCATCTGAATGTGAATAGTTGTTAACACACATAAAGGCCTTCCTCAAAACAGGATTTTCTGTGAGTCTGCAACCACTGGCAAGGAAAACCCCTAAGACAAACATTATATGGAATGTAATCAAAAAGACAACA
Source organism: Madoqua kirkii (assembly GCA_006408675.1). Taxonomy (NCBI): domain Eukaryota; kingdom Metazoa; phylum Chordata; class Mammalia; order Artiodactyla; family Bovidae; genus Madoqua; species Madoqua kirkii. The sequence continues at coordinate 46,598 of SJYC01032389.1, read as the reverse complement.
ATTTTCTGAGCTATATTATAGACCTTCTTTCCTTAGCTCTTTGTGGCCAAAGTTGCTGAGTTATGCTTATGTGTCAATCATATTATATCTATTTCACAAAAGTTTGGTCTAAGGTAAGTGACAATTATAAGGACACCTTTTGATTAGCATCACAGAGAGAGTTTCTTCAACAAAATTTTTAAATTCTACCCTGGAAGAGCTTCAGATCAGACTGAAAATTCAGGATTTGCAGCCTCTTTTTTTCAAAAGACAGGTAAGCTTCTATATTCCATATACATTTTGAGCAAGAAGTGTAATATGTGTAAAAAGCAGTCATGAAGCTGATACTATGAGCTATTTGAGGTCAAATTGGAATGTCATAAACATTTTCCTGAAAAAACTGGGATAGAGTCGAATTACAAAATAATTCCATTAGTTGGAAGTTCAATTATGCTCATGAAGCTCTACGTTATGTTCCTAAAGAGGATGGACCAAAACAGTAGGTGATGACTGAGTAGGTGGTAATTTCATTGTTTTCTCTCTTCTCATGTCATTGTGGTGGGAGCTTACACTGTTTAAATTAACAGTTGTTTAGATTCCAAAAGAGTCCTCATGAGGTTTTTTTAGATCTCTGTGCCATTTACTATTCTTTACCTCACAATCTCACCCTTTTCAGGACATCTAGAAAAGTTGATGGAGCAGTCATTCAGAACCATAGGTTGTAAAATGAATCATATATTCATTTAAATATTAAATATATGTTGTATTATATAAGTAGTTTAGGAAATAACTTTTCAAATTCTCATTTTTAGTATCTCTAAAACATTCATAATAGAGTTAACATTTACTGTGAAGATTGAGACATATCTAAATATATATTTATCTTATTTGAGATTTTAGGACCCAATGTATGCTATAAATTGTTATAGGTTATTTTACCACGTTTGTCAGAAATTGGTAAGCACAAATCCTTTAGAGACTAGGAATGGAAACTTAAATAGCAGCATGGACAGAGAGAGATTTTACAGACAAGCGCTGCCAGAGAATGAACATGCTTCCAATGCTCCGAATCTAAATTAAAAAGTAAAAGCAGAAACTTGCTTCAGAACAGAGATGCAGACTAGAATTAAACTCCTGGCCCGTCATTTATCAATCCTATATTTCTGTGACCCAGATAATGAATGAGAGTGAAGTGAGTAAAAATGAATTTGACAGAAAACTCTTTCAAATATGGATCAGAAAGAAAATTAAGCAAGATAGGCTGGACCTCCCTGAATTTTCATATAAAATGTCTGTGGTTGGTAAGTCACTAAGTCGTGTTGAAATCTTTTGCAACCCCATGGATTCCTCTGTCCATGGGATTTTCCAGCCAAGAACGCTGGACTGGGTTGCCACTGCTTACTCCAAGGGATCTTCCCCATCCAGGGATCGAACTAGCACTTTCTGCATTGACAGGTGGATTCTTTACCAACGCACCACCAGGGAAGCCCTAAAATGTCTGGGATGAAGTAAGAAATCCTGGCGGGCACAAGAAAGACTAAATGAACTCATGTGTGAGGAAAGGCATATTGAGAAATAAGTCTCCCAGACTTCTAACTCACCCATATTTTGAGACCCTGAAAATCATCATCCACCTTTCCTAAACCAAGATAGAGATCATCATTTCATGGTAAGGATAACATAACAATTTATCAAGATTTGCTATGTTATCATCTTCCTGCCATATAAGAGACCTGTGTTCAATCCCTGGGTTGAGAAGATCCCCTGGAGAAGGGAACAGCTCAGTTCAGTTCAGTTCAGTTGCTCAGTCCTGTCCAATTCTTTGCAACCCCATGGACTTCAGCACAAAACTCCTCCCTGTCCATCAACAACTCCCAGAGCTTACTCAAACTCATGTCCATCAAGTCAGTGATGCCACCCAAGAATCACATCCTCTGTTGTTCCCGTCTCCTCCTGTCTTCATTCTTTCCCAGCATCAGGGTCTTTTCCCATGAGTGAGATTTTTATATCAGGTGGCCAAAGTATTGGAGTTTCAGCTTTAGCATCAGTCCTTGTAATGAATATTCAGGACTGATTTTCTTCACGAAAATCCAAGGGACTCTCAAAAGTCTTCTCCAACACCATAGTTCAAAAGCATCAGTTCTTTGGCGCTCAGCTTTCTTTATAGTCCAACTCTCACATCCATACGTGACTACTGGAAAAATCATAGCTTTGACTAGACGGACCTTTGTTGGCAAAGTAATACCTCTGTTTTTTAGTATACTGTCTAGGTTGGTGATAGCTTTTCTTCCAAGGAGAAAGCATTTTTTAATTTCATGGCTACAGTCACTATCGGAAGTGATTTTGGAGCCCCCCCCCAAAAAAAATAAAAAACCTCTCACTGTTTCAATTATTTCTGTATTTATTTGCCATGAGTGATGGGACCAGATGCTTTAAGCCAAAATTTTCACTCTTTTCTTTCACTTTCATCAAGAGGCTCTTTAGTTCTTCTTCACTTTCTGCCATAAGTGTGGTGTCATCTGCATATGTGAGGTTATTGATATTTCTCCTGGCATTCTTGATTTCAGCTTCTGCTTCATCCAGCCAGGCATTTTGCCTGACATAGTTAAATAAGCAGGGTGATAATGCATAGCCTTGATGTACCCCTCTCCCAGTTTGGAACCAGTCTGTTGTTCCATCTCCAGTTCTGTTTGTTCCTGATCTGCACATTTATCAAGAGGTGAGTCAGGTGGCCTGATATTTCCATATCTTTCAGAATTTTCCACAGTTTATTGTGATCCACAGAGTCAAAGACTTTGGAATAGTCAATAAAGTAGAAGTCAATGTTTTTCTGAAACTCTGTTGCTTTTTCCATGATCCAATGAATGTTGGCAATTTGATCTCTGCTTCCTCTGTCTTTTCTAATACAGTTTGAACATCTGAAAGTTCACGGTTCACATACTATTGAAGCCTGGGTTGGAGAATTTTGAACATTACTTTGCTAGCATGTGAGATAAATGCAATTGTGCAGTAGTTTGAGCATTCTTTGGCATTGCCTTTCTTTGGGACTGGATTGAAAACTGACCTTTTCAGTCCTGTGGCCACTGATGAGTTTTTCAAATTTGCTGGCATATTGAATGCAACACTTTCACAGCATCATCCTTTAGGATTGGAAATAGCTCAACTAGAATTCCATCACCTCCACTAGCTTTGTTCATAGTGATACTTCCTAAGGCCCACTTGACTTCACATTCCAAGATGTCTTTCTCTAGGTGAGTGATCACACCATCATGGCTATCTGGGTCATGAAGATAATTTTTGTACAGTTCTTCTGTGTCTTCTTGCCACCTCTTCTTAATATATTCTGCTTCTGTTAGGTCCATACCATTTCTGTCCTTTATTATGCCCATCTTTGCATAAAATGTTCCCTTGGTATCTCAATTTTCTTGAAGAGGTCTCTAGTCTTTCCCATTCCATTGCATTGCTTTCCTCTATTTCTGTACATTGATCACTTAAGAAGGCTTTCTTATCTCTTTTTTGGTATTCTTTGAAGCTCTGCATTAAAATGGATATATCTTTCCTCTGCCTTTAGCTTCTTTTCTTTTCTCAGCTACCTGTGAGGCCTCCTCAGACAACCATTTTGCCTTTTTGTGCTTCTTCTTCTTGAGGATGGTCTTGATAATTGCCTCCTGTACAATGTCATGGACCTCCATCCATAGTTCTTCAGGCACTCTGTCTATGAGATCTAATCCCTTGAATCTATTTCTCAATTCCACTGTATAATCATAAGGGATTTGATTTAGGTCATACCTGATTGGTCTCAGGGTTTTTCCTACTCTCTTCAATTTAAGTCTGAATTTGGCAGTAAGGAGTTCATGATCTGAGCCACAGTAAGCACCTGATCTTGTTTTTGCTGACTTTATAAAGCTTCTCCACCTTTGGCTGCAAATAATATAATCAGTCTGATTTAAGTATTGGCCGTTTGGTGATGTCCATGTGTAGAGTCGGCTCTTGTGTTGTTGGAAGAGGGTGTTTGCTGTGACCAGTAGTTCGCAGACTCTTGTTAGCCTTTGCCCTGCTTCATTCTGTATTCTAAGGCCAAATGCGCCTGTTACCCCAGGTATCTCTGGACATCCTACTTTTGCATTCCAGTACCTTTTCATATAATGTAAAGGACATCTTTTTTGAGTATTAGTTTTAGAAGATCTTTAGGTCTTCATAGAACCATTCAGCTTCAGTTTCTTCAGCATTACTGGTTGGAGCATAGACTTAGATTACTGTGACATTGAATGGTTTGCCTTGGAAACCAACAATGATCATTCTGTCGTTTTTGAGATTGCATCCAAGTACTGCAGTTCTTTTGAAGAGTACTTCAGACGCTTTTGTTGACTGCCCACTGCACTATTCTGGCCTGGAGAATTCCATGGACCATGGGGTTGCAAAGAATCAGACAGAATTGAGTGACTTTCATTTTCACTTTCTTTCAATTTCATAGCAACACCTTAGCTGTACCTTTAAAAAATATATTACCTCATTTAACTGTTATAATCATTGTTTTTCAAGGATCTAATTACCATCTCATTTTATAGAGACAATGAGGCTCAAAGATCTTATTTCATGAACAATATCTCCTAGGTTATAGGGCTTTTGAACACATATGCACCTCTTTTCAGAGCCCAAGCTCAACATTCCATGGCACACTTTCTTTTTAGAATTGCCCCTTTGGCTATGTATGCCTCTATGATAGGCAATGAATAAATATAAGCTTTAGTTCCAAATAAACTCAATTAAATTTCAGTTAGGAGCATGTGTCCTGGAAATCACTCTGCCTGGGTCCAAAGCTTGACTCTGTCAGTTGATACTCATATAAACTTGCTCAAAACACTTAACATTTTGTAGGTTAGTTGAGAGGATTAAGCGTATTTAAGCATATTAAACTTAAATGTGTACTTGGAGAGAGCACTGTATAAACGTAACCTGTTGATAGATTCTAGTGATTTGATTTGGAAGATGTGTTTATGGCAAATGTGTGATCAGTAAGTTCAGTTCAGTTCAGTTTAGTCTCTCGGTAGTGTCCAATTCTTTGTGACCCCATGGACCAGAGCACGCCAGGCTTTCCTGTCCATCACCAACTCCTGGAGTTTACTCAGACTCATGTCCATTGAGTCTGAGATGCCATCCAACCACCTCATCCTCTGTCATCCCCTTCTCCTCCCGCCTTCAGTCTTTCCCAGCATCAGGGTCTTTTCAAATGACGTTCTTCGCATCAGGTGGTCAATGTATTGTGTGATATAAGACAAACAATAATCTCTTTCTGCACCTCAGTTTGTTCATTTGCACAAGTGGAAAATTAACAATGTAATCTGTGTGGATCTTTCAGCTTCAACAGGATCTAACTGTTAGATAATTCATTTGCTTAGTTTTTTATTCCTCTATGCTTTACTGTCCCCCACTTTTCCTGACTGTTTCGAGTCTTTGCTGCTACTCATGGGCTTTCTATAGCTGTGGTGATGGGGCTACTTTCTAGTTGTGGTGCATGGCTTTTCACTGCCGTGATTTCTCTTGTTGTGGGGCTTGGGCTCTAGGGCGTGTGGGTTTCAACAGTTGTGGTGCATGGGCTTGGCTGCTCCACAGCATGTGGGACTCTCCTGGATGAGGAATCCAACCCATGCCCCCTGCATCAGCAGGCAGCTTCTGAGCCACTAGACCACCAGGGAAGATCAAAACTATGCTTTATATCAGAGAATCAAGAAGAATAATTTATTGCCATCATGAAATGACAAAATAACAAGATGTTTATATAATTCCAGTGCAAACTCTTTGCTGTTTACCAGATGTTCCTTGCTTTCTCATTACTACAGAGAATCTAGAAAGTTCCCATGGAGAATGGTACAGAGGTGACGGATTTCATCCTGGTGGGTCTAACCAGTGCTCCAGATCTTCAGATCCCCCTCTTTATTGTTTTCACCCTCATTTACCTCATCAGTGTTCTTGGAAACCTGGGGATGATCACACTGATCCTGCTGGACCCCCGTCTCCACACCCCAATGTACTTTTTCATCATTAATCTCTCTTTGGTGGACTTTGGCTACTCCTCAGCTGTCACACCGAAAGTGATGGCTGGGTTTCTTAGAGCAGACAAGGTCATCTCATACAATGCCTGTGCTACTCAGATATTCTTTTTCGCAGCCTTTGCCAGTTCTGTGTTCTAAAACCCCAGAGGCTGTCTCTTATACACATCTAGATGTGTATAAGAGACAGCCTTTTTTGCTCTGCAAGCCTTCTCCTGGCTCCACTCACACTGATTCACTTGCTATTTCTTAACAACTTCACACATGTTTCTGCATGAAACCTTTGAATTTGCCACTCCAAGTGGAATCTTCTCTTACTTAGTTCAGAATGTCCTTAAATGTTATCCTAACCCAGAGACTTCCCTGACTATCTTTATAAAACACTCTCTCATCCCCTCACGCACCAACTCTTAACTCTGTATTTTTCCTTATAACCCTTATCAACAATCACTCTTGTATATTTATTTGCCCATTGGTTTGTTAACTATTTCTCCTAGCTGGAATTTAAGTTCCGTAAGAACAGTGACTTTATCTCTTTTTCTCATCATGTGATTCTCCTTACTTAACTGCTTATGTGTTTCATAGTAGATTCTCACTAAACAATTAACAAAAGTACAAATAAATTGAGTCTTTTCTGCATTATATGTTAAATCTTTGAACTGCTGATGATTATATTACAGTGTAGTCCCCTTAGTAAAATCAAAATCAATTAGGGTATTGGAATATAAATTATGTTGAACCTTTATTTATTTAATTGAAAAATTGTCCAATGTAGAGGAAGAGTTTTGCCATTCTTCAAATGAAGGTGTCATTTTATTGGCACATTTTATGGGAAGAAACATAAGCATGGCATTTGATGGATTATAATAATATTTCCACCTTGACTCAGTCATTTTGGAGAAATAGTATGTTCACATGATAATTTTCAAAGAGATAAAATGACTAGAGTGGAAGAAAGCTGATGGGGGCAGAGAAGTGAGAAGGTGCAGAAACAAAGGGACATAGCCAAGGGGACCACATAATCCTAGTTCAGTAAGTAAGCAAAGTCTAGGCCCTTTAGTTCCTTCTCAAGGGCTGTAGATGGTGTTCTGGGCCATGGACACTGGAACCCCCACCAGCTGGAGACATGGTGACGTGTGATGGCCAGCCTGTGGTCATGACAGAAGCTGCCACAATTCCAAGAGGTGGCCTAAAACACATGGGAACAAATGACCCCAGAACTGAGGATTCACTGACATTAAAACAATCGACAGGACACTGGCCAGACCACTGAAGACCAGTTTCAAGATGACTGTCAGAGCTGACTGCGTTGTGTCTGCATGTAGCTCCCTTCCTCAGCCTATGAGAGCTCTTGCCTTCTGATTGCTGGGGGTGGGGACAGAGCTGGCCTTTGGACTGGAGTCTGCTCTTCCCGCCAGTTGCCATCATCCAAAACAAAGCAAATTTTCCTTTGCACCCACCTTGCCTTTAAAGACTTTTGAGTGGTGAGCAGTCAGAACTCACTTTCAGTTACAGAATGAACTTGAGGAATCTACAGCATCCAATAGATCATCTGAAGCCATCTTAAGCATTTTTCCCTTTGGAATTATGTCTCATTAAGTGGCGAGTAACATCAGATAGATTATATATAGTAAGTCACAAAAGACACAAAGATAAGAAACTATTAAATGTTTTTAATATTTGATTAAATTTAGAAAATTACTTTATATGCTGAATGTATAATTAACTCTAATAATTCTAAATACCCCTATTGAATATAAATATAACCCATATTCAATAAACTAGTATGAAATATAATTATCATTTGACTTTTACCTTCCAGCAATCTGTAATAAAGCTCAGTTCAGTCCTGTTTATTGCATAATAAATCCAGGTAAGAACACTAAATTGGCCAAGAACTACCAGGCCAAGCCCTGTGGTCATCAGTATTCTTCCTGATTAGTCTAAAATGCGTCAGAACAAGAGGGATGTATAGGAGAGAGGCTTCACCGCAGATGTTCCCATCAATTTACAAAGTGAAGTCAAGACGTAATCGTCCACATTTTAATTTGTCACAGTTGGGGGACAGGTAAGGGAGGCACCAGGGAGTCTCCATGGCTGACTGCAGTGTAATTAACCCATTTGCACTGCTTATCATAGGAACACATAACGACAGAGTGGAAACTGACCACCGTGACCTGATTCTGGTGAACAGTTCATGGGCGGGAAGCTTTGGGACCTATGGAGGGCTCAATTCTGGTCACTCTCCTTGTCTTAATCTTACCATTTATCATTCAAGAGCTTCTTTGTTACATCCTTAAAAAAAATCAACTTTCTCCAGGGGGAAAATGTGAGAGAGGAGGGATAAACTGGAAGACTGGAATTGACACATACACACTTCAGTTCAGTTCAGTAGCTCAGTCGTGTCCAACTCTTTGCGACCCCATGAATTGCAGCACGCCAGGCCTCCCTGTCCATCACCAAATCCCGGAGTTCACTCAGATTCACGTCCATCGAGTCAGTGATGCCATCCAGCCATCTCATCCTCTGTCATCCCCTTCTCCTCCTGCCCCCAATCCCTCCCAGCATCAGAGTCTTTTCCAATGAGTCAACTCTTTGCATGAGGTGGCCAAAGTACTGGAGTTTCAGCTTCAGCATCATTCCTTCCAAAGAAATCCCAGGGCTGATCTCTTTCAGAATAGACTGGCTGGATCTCCTTGCAGTCCAAGGGACTCTCAAGAGTCTTCTCCAACACCACAGTTCAAAAGCATCAATTCTTTGGCACTCAGCCTTCTTCACAGTCCAACTCTCACATCCATACATGACCACAGGAAAAACCATAGCCTTGACTAGACGGACCTTACTACTATATATGAAATACATAACTAATAAGGATGCACTGTAGAGCACAGGGAACTCTACTCAGTCCTCTGTAATGACCTATATGGGAAAAGAATCTAGAAGAATAGATACACGTATACATATAACCGATTCACTTGGATATATACCTGAGGCTTACACAGCACTGCAAATCAACTATTTGTTGCTATCATTGTTATCATTCAGTCGCTCAGTCATGTCCGATTCTGCAACCCCATGGACTATAGCACGCCAGTCTCCTCTGTCCTCCCCTGTCTCCTGGAGTTTGCTCAGATTCATGGCCATTGAGTCAGAGATGCTATTTAACCATTTTATCCTCTGGTGCCCCAATCTGCTTTTGCTTTCAATCTTTCCCAGCATTAAAATCTTTATCTCCTATACTCCAATCAACTATATTCTAAATCAACTGTACTCCAATAATTTTTTAAAATCGCTTCCTGATATACTTTTACAATCTAAAAAAAAAAAAAGTCAAATGAGTCACCCTCTTTCCTAAGTAAAATGAAGCATCTTAGGCTGTGCTTTAACCTACATAAACAAAGGTCCTAAATTTTCACTAACTTTCTCTTCTGTGTTTCAGAAGTTTGACTCGGTGGAAGCCATCATTGAACACTACAAGTATTTTCCTATTATACTTATTGACGGGAAGGATAAAACTGGGACCCACAGAGAGCAGTGCTACCTGACTCAGGCCCTCCCTGTCAGCAGACACTTCTCACCTAGGTAGCCTGGTCATTGTTTCATCTTCAGATCAGTGGATCCAGTGCTTCTATCATTTTTTCCTTTGTTTCAAAACATTATTTTCTGTGGCTTCAAGGGATTACTTCTTTGATTTTGTAGGGAAAAAAAAAGCATTCTATCATGGAAACTGAAAAATCAACATGGTTTTGAAAGCTCACATCACAGAAGAAATATGTATAAGATGGATGTAAAAATAAAAAACTGATTTTAAAAAATATCTTCCAAAGAAAAGAACTACAAACATGGTAATTATGCTCATGTTACAGATGAGCAGCCAAGGTTAGAAGAAGCTATCACTTCAGGGCTTGCAACTGGCACTTGACAAGTCTGGCTGAGAGTCCCCAGATCCATGATCCCTCTAGTACCTGGTGCTGTCCTCTTGATTTCAAAACTGTTTGGACTTGTGAATTCAGAATGTCTTTATGACTCCTTATGTTAAAGATGTAGGTGAATGTTAGCTCTCTTTTATTTGTAATTCTAGAAATTTAATTATAGGGAAGGATGTGGTATGGAAAAACAGATCACTTGTGAATACTACTTGAAGGACAGAAATCAGAAATGTTTTTAGTATGGTGTGAAATGGCTTTCTGCATAGCCCAACAGGTAAAGAATCCTCCTGCAGTGCAGGAGACACAGGAGACATGGGTTCAATCCCTGGGTCAGGAAGATCCCATGGAGGAGGAAATTGGCAACCCACTCCAGTATTCTTGCCTGGAGAATTCCATGAACTGAGCAGGCTATAGTCTGTGGGGTCCCAAAGAGTAGGACACAGCTGAGTGACTGACGCCTACAGGTATGAAATGACCACAGTACCATTACCAGCCTACTCTGTTTAATGTAGCTTTAAGCCCAGTGGAATTAACAAATTCATAGTAAGGGAGTAAGGGAAAGGCTGAGGGAAAGTAGAATTTTTATAATTCGGATTGTGGACTTCCATTCAAAGGGAAAGAACTGTTCTCAAGTTAGTGCCAGTGTCTTACAGGAACTTTGTACATATCATGATATAGTTCCCCTCTCAATACTAAAAGGATTACATTTCATTCCTGTTTCATAACACAGATGAAGAAATAGGCTCAAAGACGTCATTGATGTTACTCCATATGAGAGATCCCAGATTTTTATTATCGTTGTGCCTAGTTTCATCCAAACATATCTCCCCAGGTACATTCTCTGCCCTAGGCAATTTTATAATCAGGTTGAAAAATTTAAAAGAGATAGGAACAATTTGAAATGCAGATTTACTCATGTTAAAATATATAAATAAACTCTTGTAGCAGTGTAAAGTTTATTTTAAAAAAAAAAGAAAAGGTGCTGATTGAAATTAATAGAACACCATGAACTTCAAAAGTTTTCAAAACCTACATGTGAAATATATGGAATATTTATGTAACTGTAGTTTAGTTTTAAGGCAGAAATAAAGCCGGAAAGAATGAGAAAAGCAAGAGATATCAAAGGAAACAATACAAGTGACATTTCCTGGGCAGCATGGAAACAGAAACTGCAGAAACAACACGGGCTTGGGGGCAGAAAGAATCTTACCCTCACCCTGAAAAGCTATTGAAAGATTCCAGATAACTGATTCACTTCTTACTGGGGCCATGCCATTCCATGCTGTGTTCTCAAAAAATGTTTCGGAGTCTACTCAAGCATTGTTGTTAAAGTCCAAGAACATCAGGTGGTGGTTGCTACTGTATAGGCTTATGTTTTTAAAAAAATCCTTTATTATTTCTTATTCATAAATGTATGTGATGAAGCTAAAAGAAAAAAGGAGAACCATCTTAAAATGCTCACAATGCTTATACATATGAAAATTTCTGGAAAGAAATAACTTTTTTAGTAGTGACAGAGGTTGCTTCAAAGGAGTGGGATTAGGGGACCATGCTAGTTGAGTCTTCCAGAACTCAGATGCCAAGATAGGAGTTAGATGTGCAAACATTTATTGGAGATAATGACTAGGAGAGATTGAAAGGAGGAGGAACAGGAGTAGGTGGGAAAGACTTCAGGCTATGATGGAGGTTTGACACCTGTGAGAGGATGAGGGAAGAAGAGAGGAATGGGCAGAAAAAGCATCAGATTGAAATGCAGCTCTGGGGGGGGCTTGGTCAGCCTGTTGGCAAGATCAGAGCAAAGACTGCCCACAGAGGACACGGCCTGTGTTGTGCAGAAATGGCCACGTCTTAGTAAACACCATGCTGAGTCATGGCCGGAGGCTACCCAGGAAAACACGACCTTCACGAGCTCTGGGGGACCCAAAGGTGATATCACAAGAGGCCAACAAATAACTTTTTACTCAGCAAGTTCTTTCAAGAGCAATTTAAGGGGCTCACCTCCATGCCTGCCACAGAGACATTCTGATTTTCAGTGTTGGTTATAATAAGGACATTTTGCTTGTAGTAGATGACTAAAGAATAAGAATATATAAATGTCAAAGGTACTTTATTTTTACAACAGTTTGTAAATAAGGCAAGGGCAGGTATTCTTATCCATTTTATAATTAAGGAAACTATGTCTCCTTGGCCAAAATCTTAGAATGACCTACTTGTGGCTAGTACCAAGGTCTTCATACACAATTAATTTTCCTGTTCAGTGTCTAGATATTTGTTGGATCTGTAATTGAAAGTTCAATGATTTGGGCTTGGCATGCCCAAATTTCAAAGAGTTTTAATCCCTTTTCAACCATTTTTTCAGTGGTCAAGTATCACTTGAAACCTAGCTTCAACACAGTAGTGGAATTTTTATCTGATCATAGCATCTATTCATTCAAGATATTTCTTGCTGAGTAAATAATTTCCATTCTGGATCAGTTTATATCTTCCTCATATTTAATAATATCTTGTCAAAAGCACTTGTTTGTGTATTGCATGTATATTTGTTACTAGGCATTCTTGTAGATGTTGGAATAATAGCAGTGAATTAAGTGGGAGAAACAGACAATAAATAAGTATACGATGAATAAGACAACCTTTAGTTTCCCATTACTTTGATGTGTTTTCTTGACACTTTTCTCTAAGTGCTTGTGAGTGAGGCCAATATTAGATATTTTGATGAAACTCACTGAATTGGATTTTAAAAATATTGAACCAGAAATTTTTAACATTTCCCTAAGAAAACTGCCCCTCTTGATATGTGTGTCTAACCTTGTAACCATGTCATAGATTAACTCTTCTGCTTAAATTACTATAGAGGAATGAAATTTTAACCCATTGTCAAATTTAGTTCATTGCTGGGTGTGTGTGTGTGTGTGTGTGTGTGTGTGTGTGTGTGTGTGTGTGTGTACACATGCATTTTTTATAAGATAGTCTATAAAGTAAATGATGGGCACAGTATTTCTGTATAGAATTTTCTATCTTGAGTAATATTTGTTCTAGCTAAGCATATTTTCAGTTTTTGTGGGTTTTTTTTTTTGCACATTACAACTATACTAACTTAAATGAAAGCAAATGTGTAATTAAATATCATATCTGTAACTGGGTATTAAGTTCAAAATATAGTTTAATTTTGCTTGATTCATGCTCTATTATCTTTCAAAGCCCTTTTGAACTCCATATTTAGAGTTAATTTATGAGAATTTTTCTAGAATAATTTTTGACATGTTAGATTTGAGAGATAAAGGCCAAAAAGACCTACTCTCTGTGCTGGAGGGTTAAAAGCCTGGCAGCAAGATACACACGTAGTTAAAATCAGGTAGTGCAGAATAATAGACTTGGTCACTGTCCCCTTGAGCCACCCTTGCACTGGGAGGCCTGGGTGTAATCAAGGAAAACTGCCCAAGGCAGATGTCCAAGCAGAGAGTTAGAAAATGACGGCCTAAACTACAAGTTTTAGAATTACAGAAACGCCATCATGATTTTTGAGTATTCTTATCTTTGTTGTTGTTCAGTCGCTCAGTCATGTTGGACTCTTTGAGACCACATGGACTGTAGCATGCAAAGCTTCCTTGTCCTTCACTATCTCCAGGAGTTTGCTCAAATTCATGTCCATCAAGTCGATGATACCATCCAACCATCTCATCCTTCACCACCCACTTTTCCTCCTGTCCTCAATCTTTCCCAGCATCAGGGTCTTTTCCACTGAGTCAGCTCTTCTCATCAGGTGGCCAAGGTATTGCAGGTTCAGCTTCAGCATCCGTCTTTCCAATGACTATTCAGGGTCAACTTCCTTTAGGATTGACTGGTTTGATTTCCTTGCAAAGGGACTCTCAAGAGTCTTCTCCAACACCACAATTCAAAAGCATCCATTCTTCGGCACTCAGCCTTATTTATGGTCCAACTCTCACATCAGAATGTGACTACTGGAAAAACCGTAGCTTTGACTATATGGACTCTGTTGGCAAACTGACTGTGCTTTTCAATACGCTGTCTAGTTTCATCATAGCTTTCCTTTCAAGGATCAAGCGTTCTTTAATTTCATGGCTGCAGTCCTTGTCCACAGTGATTTTAGAGTCCAAGAAAAGAAAATCTACCACTGTTTACACTTTTTCCCATTCTATTTGCCATGAAGTGATGGGACCAGATGCCACGATCTGAGTTTTTTGAATGTTGAGTTCCAAGTCGGCTTCTTCACTCTTCTCTTTCACTCTCATCAAGAGGCTCTCTAGTTCCTCTTTGCCTTCTGCCATTAGGGTGGTATCATGTGCATATCTGAGGTTGTTATTTCTCCCAGCAATCTTGATTCCAGCTTGTGATTCATCCAGTACGGCATTTCACATGATGCATTCTGCATACAATTAAATAAGCAGGGTGACAGTATACAGCCTTCACATACTCCTCTCCCAATTCTGAACCAATCTGTTGTTTTATGTTTAGATCTAACTGTTGCTTCTTAGCACATACAGGTGTCTCAGGAGACTCTTTTCTTTAGGACACTATTATAGGTTATTCATGTAGTAGTGAAGCAGTAACTAACCTATAGAATGGGTAACTGAACGCAACAGAAATAGAGGCAGTTTCCCTGGGAAAGGACAGATGACTTATTGAGTGGGTTTGGGGAAGTTTCAACTATTAGTTGGAAACCTGTAGTGCAGGTACCCAACAGTTAGCTTTTTATTGTAATGTTAACGCCTAACATTAAGTCTTTGATTGCTGAGGCACCCACTTCAAAGACATCCATGTCAGAAAAAAGCACATTGCCATCTACACCACTAGGTAAGGAGACAGGCTGTCCCACCTACATGTACCCTTTTCTGGAAAGTTCTGGTGGACCCAGATAACTGACTCTTTACCCACTGCTTGCTTTTCCCTTCCTGTGCTTTAATTCCTGCTCTTCTGTTTTAATTTCACCAATAAGGAGTGAACCCTCAAAGCCCCATGCACCACCTCATCAATCCCAATAAAAGCAGAGAGAGTCCCAGACCAACACATTCATTCTCTCTCTCCCTACCCCCAAGAGCTTGCTAACTGGTCCAGGGCATGGCTTGTACCTCCAGGACATATGAGTAATAAACCTTGCTTTCTCAAAGTTCTCTTACAGTGGTTGCTAAGGTATGTCTTGCAATCATAAAAATCACAAGCCCTGGTACAGTCTCAGCCTTGGCTTCATGTGGGGTAATGTCTGTGAGGCTTGCCACAAGTAGCCCAGAGGAGTGCCCTCTGCCATTTCTAGAAAGTATCATCACTATGGATAGGCTGAGATCAACCCCAAAGAAACATATATCAGTGCAGCATTTTGTAAAGCAATTTCACAATACTTAGTAAAATATAAAACATATGAACTACTGCAATAAGACTCCCAATTAAAACATGGCTAAATAGGAACATATATTTGACTCCTCTGAATACTATAGTAACAATGAAAGAATTGAAAAGACAAAAACATAGGATAAAAAGAACAGAAAAAAATATGAGAGAAGAGGATGTCAACAAAATTTCAGATGAGAGAAATTAAATGGACAAATAGTAACTGAGTTAACAGCAACAGCAAGCAGAAATGTAAGCATGCTAGGAGGAAATTCAACAACAAACAAGCTTGTTTCTGTCAAGTAAAAAAAATGCACAACCTAAAAGTTAAGACATCCTGGAGTCTGAAGTCAAGTGTGCCTTAAAAACATCACTACAAACAAAGCTAGTGGAAGTGATGGAATTCCAGCTGAGCTATTTCAAGGTCTAAGTTTGCTTCCTTTATAATAGCTTAAAAATAGGAGTAATAATGCATTTTAGTGCAACTTCTGGAATAATTTTTCAATATATACCTTTTTATTCTTTTTGCAATGAATGCAACCAAGGCAAACTCTTCTATTTTCAGAAGAAAATAATATGTATTTATCATAAGTTTTTGTTAAGGTATTGTTGAGAAAATTTAAGTGTTTGGCATATACTGAGAAAAAAATCACCTTGTTCTTCCATAAAATATCATCGAGAATCACTGTTAAAGTAGAAGTTATGAGCACATTAGACTAACAATCTGATTCTAATTGTCATATCTCATGAATGTATGCTTTTTGTTTAATTTACTTATTTTTAATTGGAGGTTAATTGCTTTACAATGTTGTGTTGGTTTCTGCCATACATCAGCATAAATCAGTCATAGGCATATATATGCCCACTGCCTCTTGAAACTCCCTCCTACCTTCCACTTCATCCCAGCCCTCTAGGTTGTCAGAGAGCACCAGGATTGAGCTCCTGGCATCATACAACATATTCCCACTAGCTATCTATTTAACATATGGTACTGTATAGGTTTCAGTACTACTCTCTAAATTGCTTCCATCTTCTGCTTCCTCCACTGTGTCCACAAATCTATTCTCTATGTCTGCATCTCTATTGCTGCCCTATGAATAGGTTCACCAGTACCATTTTTCCAGATTTCATATATATGCATTAATATATTTATTTTTCTCTTTCTGACTTAATTCACTCATATAACAGGCTCCAGGCTCACCCATCTCAGTAGAACTGACTCAAATCCTTCCCTTTTTATAATGAGTAATATTCCATTGTGCATGTTTCACAACTTCTTTATCTATTCATCTGTTGATGGTGTACCATTTTTCCAGATTTCATATATATGCATTAATATATTTATTTTTCTCTTTCTGACTTAATTCACTCATATAACAGGCTCCAGGCTCACCCATCTCAGTAGAACTGACTCAAATCCTTCCCTTTTTATAATGAGTAATATTCCATTGTGCATGTTTCACAACTTCTTTATCTATTCATCTGTTGATGGACATCTAGGTTGCTTCCATGTCCTAGCTATTGTAAATAGTGCTGCAATGAAAATTGGGGTAGATGTGTCTTTTAGAATTGTGGTTTTCTCAGGGTATATGCCCAGTAGTGGGACTGCTGGATCACATAGTACTTTTACACATAATTTTTTAAAAAATCTCCACACTATTCAGAGCAGTGGCTGTATCAATTTACATTTCCATCAACAGTGCAAAAGGGTTGCCTTTTATCCACACACTCTCTAGCATTTTTTTGTTTGTATATTTTTTGATAATGGGTTTATATAGTCAAAGCTATGGTTTTTCCAGTAGTTATGTATGGATGTGAGAGTTGGACCATAAAGAAGGCTGAGCATGAAAGAATTGATGCTTTCAAACTGTGATTGACTTTATTTTCTTGGGCTTCAGAATCACTGCATATGGTGACTGCAGCCATGAAATGGAAAGATGCTTGTTTCTTGGGTGAAAAGCTATGACCAACCTAGACAGCACATTAAAAGGCAGAGACATCACTGCCCACAAAGGTCCATCTAGTCAAAGCAATGGGGTTTTTCCAGTAGTCATGTATGGATGTGAGAGTTGGACCATAAGGAAAGCTGAGCACTGAAAAATTGATGCTTTTGAATTGTGGTGTTGAAGAAGACTCTTGAGAGTCCTTTAGACTGCAAGGAGATCAAACCCGTCAATCCTAAAGGAAATCAGTCCTGAATATTAATTGGAAGGACTGATGCTGAAGCTAAAGCTCCAATACTTTGGCCACTTGATGTGAAGAACTGATTCATTGGAAAAGACCCTGATGCTGGGAAAGGTTGAAGGCAAGAGAGGGGGATGACAGAGGATGAGGTGGTTGGGTGGCATCACCAACTTGATGGACTTGAGTTTCAGTAAGCTCTGGGAGTTGGTGATTGACAGGTAAGCCTGGCGTTCTGCAGTCCATGGGATCGCAAAGAATGATATACAACTTAGCAACTGAACAACAACAACAGTGGAGGTATGTTAAAGGGACATAAAAGCCAACTGAATATAACAATTTTAACAAGAAAATACATCAAAAGTATACAGTAAATATTCACAAGTACACATTGATATAAATATATGATAGAGAATAAGTTTCACATACAGAAGAATTCCCAATAATTTATATAGATATTCCACCCTCAAAAAAGGTTAATCACAACTCACTACTACTTAAGCTTGGACTGTACATGGTAACTTCCTTTCTAAGAGTACTTTATGGAAAGGGTGGATGGGGGAATGAGTAATTTACAATGGAGAAATCTGATAAATACTACCTTAGCCAGGTGATCAAGTTTATCATCATCCATGACAAGTCCTATTGATTGATAGCACTCACCCTTGATATCACGTACTGAGAATGGCACTTTATGGTATTCTTTCCAAAAGCCAGAACCACAGTCTAATCAGGAGAAAAATATCAGACAAATTCAAAGTAACATTCTGCAAAATACCTGACCAGTACACAAATCTATACAGTAAAAATGAATACAACATTGTAAAGCAACTATACTCTGATAAGAATTTTAAAAATAAAACAACAACAAGAAAGTCTGAGAAACTGTCATAACCTATAAGAGTTTAAGAACACATGAGGGATTAAGAATCCTGGATGGGATCCTGGGACAGAAAAATTACAAAAGGTAAAACCTGAAGAAATTTCAATGGATATGAACATTATTTACTAATACTGTATGTTAATATTGGTTCACTCTTTGTACAAATATATTTGAAATATATAAATCTTATTAATGTAGTTCTTAGCAACAGAAGTAACTGAAAGTGGAATATAGGAGAATTCTCTTTACTATCTTTGTGTATTTTCTATAAGCCAGAAGGCAGTGGCACCCCACTCCAGTACCTTGCCTGGAAAATCCCATGGATGGAGGAGCCTCATAGGCTGCACTTCATGGGGTCGTATATAAATCTTATTAATGTAAGTTCTTAGCAACAGAAGTAACTGAAAGTGGAATATAGGAGAATTCTCTTTACTATCTTTGTGTATTTTCTATAAGCCAGAAGGCAGTGGCACCCCACTCCAGTACCTTGCCTGGAAAATCCCATGGATGGAGGAGCCTCATAGGCTGCACTTCATGGGGTCGCTAAGAGTCAGAGACGACTGAACAACATCCCTTTCCCTTTTCACCTTCATGCACTGGAAAAGGAAATGGCAACCCACTCCAGCGTTCTTGCCTGGAGAATCTCAGGAACGGGGGAGCCTGGTGGGCTGCCGTCTATGAGGTCGCACAGAGTTGGACATGACTAAAGTGACTTAGCAGCAGCAGCAGACACTATTTTAAAGCAAAAAAATTAACTTTAAAAAGACAATTAATATATAGATTGGCTGAATGGATTAAAAAACAGGATGTATTTCTATACTTTCTATAACTGACTTACTTTAGATCCAAGTAAACACACCAGCTAAAAGTGAAATATTAGAAAAATATATTTCATGTAAATGACCTTTCATGTAAATGTCCCTTCTCCAGTGTATAGTCTTGGTTTTCTTTTTGAAAGTCATTTGATTATCTCTACAAAGCTTTATTGGTGGGCTCTCAATTCTGCTACACTGGTCTGTGTATACTTCTTTATGCCAGTACCACACTGTTTTAATTACTGTTACTTTGTAGTATGTTTTGAAATCAGGAGGAGTGGGGCCTCCAACATTTGTTCTTTCTCAAGATTATTTCAACTATTTGGGATCCCTTGAGATTTCTTATGAATTTTAGCATTTTTTCCCTAATTCTGTAAAAAATGCCATTGGGATTTTGATAGAGATTGTATTTATTGAACCTGTAGATCATTATGAGTAGTATGGACATTTTAACAGTATTGCGTCATCCAATTCATAAGATGCAAGATGTTTTCCTATTTATTTGTATCTTCTTTGATTTTTATTAGCAATATTTTGTCATTTTCATTGTACAGGTCTTTTACATCTTTGGCTAAGATTTATCTTAAGTATTTTATTCTTTTTGATACTATTGTAAATGAGATTGCTTTCCTAGTTTCCTTTTCAATTTTTCATTGTTACTGTATAGAAACACAACTGGTGTTTGGAAAACTGGGTATTCAGACAGAAAAGAATGAAGTTGGACCTTCATCTTAGGTCCAACTTAAAAAATTGGTCCAAAATAAAAAAATTCACTCAAAACAGATTATAGAACTAAACATAAGATCTAAAACTATAAAATCCCTGGAAGAAAACATACTAGAAAAGCTTCATAACATTGGAATTGACAATGGTTTCTTGGATATGACATCATAAACAGTAACAAAAGCAAAAACAAATGTGACTACAACAAACTTAAAAAGTTCTATGCAACAAAGGAAGGAATAAACAGAGTGAAAGGGAAACCTACAGAATGGGAGAAAATATTTGCAAACCATGTGTACCTAGTCAGAAGCAAACATCCGGATTATATATAAAACTCCTACAATGCAACAATAATAACAATAGCAAACAAATAACCTGATTTTAAAGTGGGCATGGGACTTGAACAGACATTTCTACAAAGAATATATATAAATGGTCAACAAGCATATCAAAACATCACTAATCATCAATGTCACTAACCAGCAGAGATGCAAGTCAAAATCTCACACCCATTACTACACTCACTATCTAAAACATAGAAATAACAAATGCTGGTGAGAATGTAAAGGCATTGGAACACTGTGCACTGTTTGTGGGAATGAATAAAGGTTTGGACCATAAAGAAAGCTGAGCACTGAAATATTGACGCTCTTGAACTGTGGTGTTGGAAAAGACTCTTAAGAGTCCCTTGGACTACAAGGAGATCCATCCAGTCCATCCTCAAGGAAATCAGTCCTGAATATTCATTGGAAGGACTGATGTTGAAACTGAAGCTCCAATACTTTGGCCACATGATGCAAAAAACTGACTCATTGGAAAAGACTCTAATGCTGGCAAAGAGTGAAGACAGGAGGAGAAGGGGACAACAGGGGATGAGATGGTTGCATGGCATCACCAACTCAATGGACATGAGTTTGAACAAGCTCCGGGAGTTAGTGATTGATAGGGAAGCCTGGAGTGCTGTAGTCCATGGGGTCACAAAGAGTCAGACACAACTGAGCAACTGAACTGAACTGAAAAAAGGTTTGGCAGGAATGGTTAACAGCATGGAGTTTGCTCCAATAATTAAAAGTAGAGTTCCATATGATCTGGAGCTTCCCAGGTGGCTCAGTGCTAAAGAATCTGCCTGCCAATACATGAGACCTTGGAGATACAAGTTCGATCCCTGGGTGGGGAAGATCCCCTGGAGAAGTAAATGGCAACCCATTCTAGTATTCTTGCCTGAAAAATTCCATGGACAGAGGGGTCTGGAGGGCAACAGTCCATAGGCTTGCAAACTGAGCAACTGAGCACACACATATGATCCAGCAAACTCATTTCTTGGTATAGACACAAAATAATTGAAAACAGGATCTTGAAGAGATATTTGCACATCCATATTCATTGCAGCACTGTTTACAATAGTCAAGAGGTGGAAGTAATCTAAATGCCCATCAGTAAATGAAGAGATAAAGAAAAGGTGGTATATCCATACAATGGAATATTATTCAGCTTTATTAAAGTAATGAAATTCTGTCACACTGTATGACATAGATGAATCTTGAGAACTTATGCTAAGTGAAATAAGCCAGTCAAAAAAATACAAATAAAATAATTCATGATCCCACTGGTAAGAAATATATCTAAAGTAGTCAGATTCATAGAAACAAAAAGTAGAATGCGGTTACCAGGAGCTAAGAGGA
This sequence comes from Madoqua kirkii, assembly GCA_006408675.1. Lineage (NCBI taxonomy): Eukaryota > Metazoa > Chordata > Mammalia > Artiodactyla > Bovidae > Madoqua > Madoqua kirkii. The sequence goes on along the minus strand of SJYC01032389.1, from coordinate 25,010 downwards.
AGAAGGAAATGGGGAGCTGATTTTTAATGAGTCCAGACTTTCAGTTTTGCAAGATGAAAAAGTTCTAGATATCTGTTGTACAAAAATGTATTAATAGTTACATCACTGTACTGTATATTTAAAAGTAGTTATGATAGTGAATTTTATGTGCGTTTATCACAATTTTAAATAAATGAAAAAACAATTGACAAAATATGTGACAAAAAACAATTGACAAAATTGACATATAGCTAAATAAATAGATATAATGGTAAGTATCTCATGACTCAGCAGGATTTACCCTAGGAATGCAATTCTGATGTAATATTTGAAAACCAATGTAATCTGCCACATTAACAAATTAAGTAAGAAAATTACTTGATCATATCAACAACTGCACAAAAAGTATTTGGAAACAATTCACCACAATTCATAATAAACTACTGTGTGCATGCATGCTCAGTCATGTCTGACTCTTTGTGACCCAATGGACCATAGTCCACCAGGCTCCTCTGTCCATGGAATTTTCCAGACAAGAATACTGGAGTGATTGCCATTACCTCCTCCAGGGGATCTTCCCAACCCAGGGATTGAACCTGCATCTCCTGTATCTACTGCATTGTAGGCAGGTTTTTAACCACTTGAGCCAAAATCCTTCAGTTAAAGAAGAGTATTAGTCACTCAGTCATGCCTGACTCTTTGCAACTCCATAATTGAATCTGAGTCTCCTACAATTAAATTTAAAAGCTTTTGCACAGCAGAGAATGTCCTGGTGGTCCAGTGGTTAGGACTCCGTGCTTTCATTATCAAGGGCCCAGGTTTAATCCCTTTATCAGGGAACTAGGATCCCATAAACTATAAGGCCAAACAAAAAAAAAAGAAGAAAAAACAAAGGGGGGGAGGGGTAGAATTTGCACAGCAAAAGAAACCATAAACAAAATGAAAAGATAATCCACAGAATGGGAAAAAGTATTTGCAAATGTTTTGTGACTTAAATGGCTCACTTATGTGTAAGTAACGTGAAAGGCACTTATTACTTTAAAAAACATAGGAGAAAATCTGGTATGGCAAGAAAAGACTTAGAGAATTATGTCAACATTTCTGAATCTGTTCTTGCTTCATTCATGTAATTTGACTACTTCTAGAAATGGCAACCCACTCCAGTATTCTTGTCTGGGAAATCCCATGGGTAGAGGAGCCTGGCAGGCTACAGTCTATGGAATCGCAAAGAGGTGGACATGACCGAAGTGACTTTGCACGGCCTTTAATTTATTAATAAAGCTTAATACTTGTTAACATTTCTGATTTGGTACATCTGCTTTGATAACCTGATCTTTGTGTTATCTCAAATATGTTCACACTAAAATCAGAAATAGGTAAAGATATATACTTTCAGAACTTCTTTTCATCATTGTACTGGAGGTTCTAACTAGAACCTAAATGTGTAATAAGACAAGAAAAAAATAATAAATACAAGGCATAAAGATAAGAAAGGAGACAGTAAAATTGTCTTTATTCAAAGATAACATGTTCCTATATTTCAAAAAACCCTAAGATCTATAAAACAAAATACTAGAATAACAACTTTAGCAATGCCAAAGGATATAAGGTCTCTACAAAAAGTAATTGTATTTCTATATCATAGAAACTATTGGTTGGAAAACAAATTTTAATTCCATTTTGAATAGTATTAATATATTTAACAATAAAGTTAAATTAAAATATACAGTATATATCCACTAAAAACTAAAATAATTGCTGAGAGAAATTAAAGAAGACCTAAATGGAGAGAGGTGCCATATTCATAGACTACAAGACTATACTGTTAACACATCACTTTTCCCCATATCTATATAAAAATCCTAACAGAGCTCCGTAGAAGTTGAAAATGTAATTCTAAAATTCATACGAGGAGCTTCCCTGGTGGCTCAGTGGTAATGAACCCACCTGCCAGTGCAGGAAACACAGGTTCAACCCCTCATCTGGGACGATCCCACGTGCCATGAAGCAGCTAGGCCTGTGCACTGCAACCACTGGGCCGGCGCTCTAGAGCCAGGCGCTGCGACTGCTGAGCCCATGGGTTGCAGCATGAAGTACGCGTCCTCCCGAACCTGCAATAAGAGAAGCCACCACAGTGAAAAGCACACACACCGCAACTCAACAGTAGCTCCCTCGCGCCACAACTGGAGAAAAAGCCCAGCAGCAACAGTGGCCCAGCACAGCCAGAAATAAACAAACACCATTAAAAGTTTAATTCATATAAAACTGCAAAGAACTAAACCCAGCTGAAACAGTCTCAAAAAAGAAGAAAAAAGCTGAAGGACTTACGCTACTTGATTTCAAGACATTACACTAAAACTACAGTAACTAGAGCTGCTGCTGCTGCTGCTGCTGCTAAGTCGCTTCAGTTGCGTCCGACTCTGTGCGACCCCACAGACGGCAGCCCACCAGGCTCCCCCGTCCCTGGGATTCTCCAGGCAAGAACACTGGAGTGGGCTGCCATTTCAGCAATGTAGTATTAACATGAAAATCAATCAACCAATCAATTAAATCAAACCCAAAACCCATCAGCAGTCTCACTTGTATGGTCAATTGATTTCTGGCAAAGCACTAAAGCCATTCGATGAGAAAAGACCAGTTCTTTCCATAAATGTTGCTAGAAATACTAGATACCCATATCCATACAAAAAAAAAAAAGAAAGAAAAAAGTCTCAAACCATACAAAACAAAACAAAAACAATAGAAATGGATCACAGATATAAATGCAAAAGCTAAAACTATAAAACTGCTAAAAGAAAACAATAATATCCTTTTTACCTTGGGTAGGCAATGATCCTTAGCTGTGATAGGAAAAGCAAACAGCCATAAAGGAAAAGTCTTAATAAACTTTATAAACTTAATAAACTTCCAATAAAATATTAGTTAGATTTTATCATAATCAAACTTTCTGCTCTTTAAGAGAGGCTGTTAAGAAAATAAAAGGTGGGAGTTTCCTTAAAATAATAAAAGTAGAACTATCATATGATCCTGTAACTCCTGAGTATATATCTGGAGAAAACATAATTTGAAAACATATATGCACCCAAGCTCATTGCAGCATGATTTACAATAGCCACGACATGGACGCAACCTAAGTGCTCACTGACAGATGAATCGACAAAGAAGAGGTAGGGTACAGAGAGAAAGAAAGAAAGAAAGAAAGAAAGAATGCCATTTGTAGCAACATGGATGGACCTGGAGATAATCATACCAAATGAAGGAAGTCAGGCACAGAAAGACAAGCATCATATGATATCTCTTATGTGTGAAGTCTAAAAGAAAAAATTATACAAATGAACTTATTTATGAACAGAAATAGACTCACAGACACAGAAGACAAACTTACCATTGTCAAAGGGGAGGTGGGGAGGGATAAATTAGGAGTTTGAGACTAAAACATACACATTATTATACATAAAATGGAAAACCAAACTGTACCTATTATACAGCGCAATCTACTCAATAACTTGTAATAACCTACAATGGAAGAGAATGTAAAAGAATAGACATATATGTATAAATATATAACTGAATCACTTTGCTCTACAACTAAAACTAACACAACATTGTAAATGAACTGTATTTCAACAAATAGAAGTTTTTAAAAATTAAAAACAGATACTTAGGCTTGAAACTGTCACATAAGGAAAGCAAACGTATTTTTCCTTGAATTATTAATTTTACCAGAGCAAAATAAAAGAAGAGGCAAATCTCAGGTTGGGAGGAAATATTGAACATATATTTGACACATATTTCATATCCAAGAAATATAAAGAACTTATAAAAATCAACTTTAAAAAGACTTGAATAAACACTTCACAAAATAAGAAAGATATATAGATGGCCAGTGCATGCAAGAAAAGATGCTCCATACTGAGTCAACAGAGAAATAAGAACAGTTGAGGAAAGTTGCCTCTGGAGAGCCAAATTAGATGAAGATAAAGAAAATGAAGGCAACTGCTATTTTCCATCATAAATTTTTAGTACTATTTGATTTTCCAAGGCTGGGGAACTTTTTAAAACAAACATTGTTAAAGCAAAACTTTTTAAAGCTGAAACCTGTCAGGCAAGAATACTGGAGAGGGTTGCCATTTCTTTTCCAGGAAATCTTCCTGACCCAAGGATTGAACCTGGGGCCTCCTGCATTGCAGGCAGACTCTTTACTGTCTGAGCCAGCAGGGAAGCATCCAAAGCCAACATTAATTTTTTTAAGATGAACATGTCCTATGAAGCCAATAGGTCATTGGCTTGGTCATTACAGGAAGCAGAACTAAGCCAAATGTTCAAACCAAGAGCTGTTCGTGGGAAGAATAGGAATAGACAGCTTGAAGGAGATAACGGATGTTGAGATACTCAGAAACCAGCAATACTGGGAATCTGTTACTTTGCATAGGGCCCTTTGGATGAGGAAACAGAGGGGGGAGTTGTCATTGCTGGGACAGAGGAGGGGGAGCTGCAGTCACTGAAAAGTGGGGCAACTACCAGGACATGCAACACTGAAGCAAGAGGGAAAATACCCAGACCCCACTGTGCCACCCTCTAGCCTCCTGCCAGCAGCCCTCATTGGCCATACCCAGTGAGAAGGCGCTAGGCAGCGCAGTCCACGGGTATCAGCATCTCAGGACAGAGCAGCCACACAAGAAGGGAGGCTGGCTGAGAGGACAACCAGCAAACCAGCAGCTCCACATCTCAGGCACCTCCTTGCAAAATGCTTGCACACTGGGGATGAGGTGTACACAAAAAGATATGCATGAAGATGTTCTCTTTAGTATTGTCTGTATTAGCAAAATATTATGTCCCCTTGGCAGAACACTATGCAGCCCTGAAGAGGAAAGGGCTACTTGTTATCTTTCAATGTCAATGGGTCTCAAAGACAACCATATAATATGTCAGTAAGCTTTGAGAGTTCATAAAACAATGCCATATGTTGTTCATGGGTACATATAAAAAATAAAAGTATGAATCAAGGATGTTGCATGTACATGTTAAATATATGACATGGAAAAGCAAACAATAATAACCTACATTTTAAGAAACTTACTAAAGAGCCTCTGGATGAAAGTGAAAAACCATAGCTTTGACTAGACAGACTTCTGTTGGCAAAGTAATGTCTCTGTTTTTTAATATGCTGTCTAGGTTGGTGATAACTTTTCTTCCAAGGAGCAAGAGTCTTTTAATTCATGGCTGTGGTTACCATCTGCAGTGATTTTGGATCCCCTCAAAATAAAGACTGTCACTGTTTCCACTGTTTCCCCATCTATTTGCCATGAAGTGATGGGACCGGATGCCATGACCTTAATTTTCTGAATGTTGAGTTTTAAGCCAACTTTTTCACTCTCCTCTTTCACTTTCATCAAGAGGCTCTTTAGTTCTTTAGTTCTTCTTCCCTTTCTGCCATAAAGGTGGTGTCATCTGCATTTCTGAGGTTATTGATATTTCTCCCAGCAATCTTGATTCCAGCTTGTGCTTCTTCCAGCCCAGTGTTTCTCATGATGTACTCTGCATAGAAGTTAAATAAGCAGGGTGACAATATACAACCTTGAAATACTCCTTTCCTTATTTGGAACCAGTCTGTTGTTCCATGTCCAGTTCTAACTGTTGCTTCCTGACCTGCATACAGATTTCTCAAGAGGCAGGTTAGGTGGTCTGGTATTCCCATCTCTTTCAGAATTTGCCACAGTTTCTTGTGATCCACACAGTCAAAGGCTTTGGCATAGTCAATAAAGCAGAAATAGATGTTTTTCTGGAACTCTGTGGCTCTCTCCATGATTCAGCGGATGTTGGCAATTTGATCTCTGGTTCCTCTGCCTTTTCGAAAACCAGCTTGAACATCAAGGAGTTCACAGTTCACGTATTACTGAAGCCTGGCTTGGAGAATTTTGAGCATTACTTTACTAGCATGTGAGATGAGTGCAATTGTGCGGTAATTTGTGTGACAATATACAGCCTTGACGTACTCCTTTTCCTATTTGGAACCAGTCTATTGTTTCATGTCCAGTTCTAACTGTTGCTTCTTGACCTGCATACAGATTTCTCAAGAGGCAGGTTAGGTGGTCTGGTATTCCCATCTCCCTCAGAATTTTCCACAGTTTATTGTGATCTACACAGTCAAAGGCTTTGGCATAGTCTATAAAGCAGAAGTAGATGTTTTTCTGGAACTCGCTTGCTTTTTCCATGATCCAGTGGATGTTGGCAATTTGATCTCTGGTTCCTCTGCCTTTTCTAAAACCAGCTTGAACATCAAGGAGTTCACAGTTCACGTATTACTGAAGCGTGGCTTGGAGAATTTTGAGCATTACTTTACTAGCATGTGAGATGAGTGCAATTGTGCGGTAATTTGAGCATTCTTTGGCATTGCCTTTTTTTGGATTGGAATGAAAACTGACCTTTTCCAGTCCTGTGGCCACTGCTGAGTTTTCCAAATTTGCTGGCATAGTGAATGCAGCACTTTCCCAGCATCATCTTTCAGGATTTGAAACAGCTCCACTGGAATTCCATCTCCTCCACTAGCTTTGTTTGTAGTGATGCTTTCTAAGGCCCACTTGACTTCACATTCCAAGATGTTTGGCTCTAGATTCGTGATCACATCATCGTGATTATCTGGGTCTTGAAGATCTTTTTGTACAGTTTTATATGCTGTCAATTCTCTGTGACTCAGGAGCTGTTTTATTTTAGTGAATGTTATGTGTACACTAGACAACAAATGTTTTCTGCTACAATTGGATGGAGTTATAGAAATGTCAGCTAGATCTGGTTGTCTGATGGTGTCATTCAGTTCTTCAATATCCTATTGATTGTGTATTATTTATAATGATCACCAAGAGAGGGCTGTTATCTCAAAACTTAATTGTGGATTTGTCTATTTTTCGGATGAGTTTTTTTCAGTTTTTGTCTCATGTATTTCAAAGATTCTTTGTTTGGTGCATTGAAGTTTAGGATTATTATGTCTTCTTGATGAATTGATCTCTTTAGCATTATGTAATGTCCTTTTCTATCCCTGGTAATTTTCTTGAATTCATCTGACATTTTATGTTTGATGTTGACATAGCCATTCCAGCTTTATTTTGCTTAACATTTGCATGGTATATTTTCTCCATAACTTTACTTTACTATTTCATATATTTAAAGTAGTTTCTTGAAGTAGTATATATTTGAATAATTCATCTTTTAGTTGAAGTGTTTAGACCATTCATATTAAATCATAATATCAAACCATTACATTCAATTAAACCATTTGTATAAATAAAAGAAATGATCTGGAGTTTTTATGATTTTTTAAAATTTAGGACAATAATTTAGTCTTTTTTTCATTCTGTCTGTTTTGCTTTCCTGTATCCCCCTTCTTGACTTCTGAGTTTTTTGAAAATCTTAGTGTCTCATTTTAATTTTTCTGCTGTGGTGTTAAAGTTTACTTTTTTGTTTAATTGTATGGGTTTTCTATGGATTAAAATATGTAAACATTTCACAGTTGCCCTAGAATCAGTAGTTTATCGTTTCATGTGGAATGTAGGTTTTCTCCATGGCTCCGTGTTATACCTGTATTTTAAAGAGTTCAAGAACAAAGGAATGGCCTCTTCCATTTGCCAAGATGCTTATCATTTCTGCCATCCCTCATGTTGCAGGTTTCCTTTCCATACTGTTTTCATTTATTCTGAAGGAACCTACTTCAGCAATTCTTTAGACCAGTTCTGCTAGCAGTAAATTCTCTTGGCCGTCATTTGCCTTTTCTCCCTTCCTTCTAGCTAGTATAGTCTCTGTAGGCATTCAGATTATTTTCATATAAGAAATGTGGGTCTCTCTGTTGCTCTCGTAATTTTGTCCTTGTCTTTAGTTTTCAGTAGGTTGATAATAACCTACCTTCCTTACCTAAATTTCCTTATAGGTAAATTTCTTTCTATTGTCCTGTATAGGGTTTACTGAACTTCTTGAATATGTAGACTTCTGTCTTTTAACAAATTAGGAGAGTTTTCTGCCATTATTTCTTAATAAATTTTCCTCTGGAACACTTTCTTTTTCCTCTCCTCCTAGAAGTCTGTTGATATGCATGTGAGACCTTTACGGTGCTGTCTAATCAGTTCCTGAGTTTGTGCATTTTTTTGTCAACCACATCTCTTGATGTTATTCAGATTGGAGAATTTATGCTGACATACTCCAAATCAGTAAATGTGCATTTTAAAATTTCAGTTATTATATTTTCAAATCTAAAATATCCTTTTGGTATTTCTGTGTAGCTTCTGTTTCTTTGCTGAGACTTACTATGTTTCCACTGATTTCCAGTGTGTTTGCTCCTACTTCTTGGAATGTTTTTATAACATTTGCTTCAAGTCTCAATCACAGTTCCAGTCCATGGGTCTTTTGTGACATCCAATGGTGTCTTTCCCCATGTGACTTGAGATGAGTAACTGGATAGACCTGTTGAGTATTATGTTATGGTATTCTGGGTTTTGTTTTTGTCTTATGAGAATGTTGATATTTTTGTTTTATCAGGCAGTTGACCCAACTGAGTTCAGCTTAAATTCCTGCCAAGCTTTCTGTAGCTACTGTTTCAGCACCAATTCTGCTTACAAAGCCTTTTCCGTGCTTTCTGATCTTTCCCACGTTTGTTCTGCCCTGGCCAGCCTGGGATCCAGCAGGTATTCTCTCTTCTAGTCCAGCTCGCAAAGCCTCTGGTTGCTGGTGAGGGTCAGATCCACACAGTGCAGTTGAGAGATGCCACCAAGATTTCAGACAGCTTTTTGGACTTTCCTGACCTCTTTTTTTCTACATGTTTAGACCATTCATATTAAATCATAATATCAAACCATTACATTCAATTAAACCATTTGTATAAATAAAAGAAATGATCTGGAGTTTTTATGATTTTTTAAAATTTAGGACAATAATTTAGTCTTTTTTTCATTCTGTCTGTTTTGCTTTCCTGTATCCCCCTTCTTGACTTCTGAGTTTTTTGAAAATCTTAGTGTCTCATTTTAATTTTTCTGCTGTGGTGTTAAAGTTTACTTTTTTGTTTAATTGTATGGGTTTTCTATGGATTAAAATATGTCAACATTTCACAGTTGCCCTAGAATCAGTAGTTTATCGTTTCATGTGGAATGTAGGTTTTCTCCATGGCTCCGTGTTATACCTGTATTTTAAAGAGTTCAAGAACAAAGGAATGGCCTCTTCCATTTGCCAAGATGCTTATCATTTCTGCCATCCCTCATGTTGCAGGTTTCCTTTCCATACTGTTTTCATTTATTCTGAAGGAACCTACTTCAGCAATTCTTTAGACCAGTTCTGCTAGCAGTAAATTCTCTTGGCCGTCATTTGCCTTTTCTCCCTTCCTTCTAGCTAGTATAGTCTCTGTAGGCATTCAGATTATTTTCATATAAGAAATGTGGGTCTCTCTGTTGCTCTCGTAATTTTGTCCTTGTCTTTAGTTTTCAGTAGGTTGATAATAACCTACCTTCCTTACCTAAATTTCCTTATAGGTAAATTTCTTTCTATTGTCCTGTATAGGGTTTACTGAACTTCTTGAATATGTAGACTTCTGTCTTTTAACAAATTAGGAGAGTTTTCTGCCATTATTTCTTAATAAATTTTCCTCTGGAACACTTTCTTTTTCCTCTCCTCCTAGAAGTCTGTTGATATGCATGTGAGACCTTTACGGTGCTGTCTAATCAGTTCCTGAGTTTGTGCATTTTTTTGTCAACCACATCTCTTGATGTTATTCAGATTGGAGAATTTATGCTGACATACTCCAAATCAGTAAATGTGCATTTTAAAATGTCAGTTATTATATTTTCAAATCTAAAATATCCTTTTGGTATTTCTGTGTAGCTTTGTTTCTTTGCTGAGACTTACTATGTTTCCACTGATTTCCAGTGTGTTTGCTCCTACTTCTTGGAATGTTTTTATAACATTTGCTTCAAGTCTCAATCACAGTTCCAGTCCATGGGTCTTTTGTGACATCCAATGGTGTCTTTCCCCATGTGACTTGAGATGAGTAACTGGATAGACCTGTTGAGTATTATGTTATGGTATTCTGGGTTTTGTTTTTGTCTTATGAGAATGTTGATATTTTTGTTTTATCAGGCAGTTGACCCAACTGAGTTCAGCTTAAATTCCTGCCAAGCTTTCTGTAGCTACTGTTTCAGCACCAATTCTGCTTACAAAGCCTTTTCCGTGCTTTCTGATCTTTCCCACGTTTGTTCTGCCCTGGCCAGCCTGGGATCCAGCAGGTATTCTCTCTTCTAGTCCAGCTCGCAAAGCCTCTGGTTGCTGGTGAGGGTCAGATCCACACAGTGCAGTTGAGAGATGCCACCAAGATTTCAGACAGCTTTTTGGACTTTCCTGACCTCTTTTTTTCTACAATCTCCCCGGGGCTGTCTGCTTCTCTAAGCTTCCCCTTTTGGTCCTCAAGCCAGCAAACTGGGGCTGTATTTACCTGACTCCAAGGTGCACTTCCCAAGACTGCCCACTTCTGGGGCAAAGCAGCAGAAGAACAGAGATTAGAAAAAGCAGTGGGGCTCACTCCACCTCCTGGAAACCACCACTTCCCTGATGGGAGAGGACAGGTCTCCTCCCTCAGAGCTCCAGGGTCCTCTGGGCCCCCACAGCCCCCAGCCTTGCTGCCACCAGCTCTGCTTGGGACTGGGCTCAGGAGGGCAGGGGTGAGCATAGCCCTGCTCCCTCTGAGAAAGGTGGACACCCCATTCTCTCTGAGCACTAGGGTGCCCTCCCCTGCTCTTGGAGCCGGCACTAGAGGTTTCTTCCTAGAGTGCAAACTTTCCTTCCTTTGCCCGCTGCAGAGTTCCTGCTGCATCGTGTCCAGGACTGGAAAAAACGACAAACTTAGCAGCCTTTGGTGGTATTGTGAATTCCAGTCTTCACCCCCAGTTCACCTGTTACAGTTTACTTCTCAGAGTTCTCAAATCGCTGCTTCAAGCATGCTGACCAGGCTTTACAGCTACACTGAGTGGGAGAGATAGGACATAGTATGTTGGTTCCTTTGGAGCCATGTTCTTTTTCTTTTAAGATTTATGTGCCTGGAATATCAGTCAGTGTAATATAATTCAGCACTGAAAGGAAATGAACTACAAGGCCATGAAAAGACACGGAAGAAACTTAGATGCATTACTAAGTGGAAGGAGTTAATCTGTAAAGGCTATGCACTGTATGATTCTAAGTATGTGACGTTCTTGAGAATACTGTGGAGAAAGGAAAAGGACCAGTGGTTTCTTGATTAGGGAGTCAGAGAGGAAAAAAGAGAGATAAATAGATGGAGCACAAAGGATGTTTAGGGTAATGTCCCTCCTCTGTATAATACGACAGCAGTGGATACGTCATCATACGCTTATCTGCACGCATAAAGTCTATGACACCAGGAGTGAACCTTGACTAGGGTTTCTCGGTGAGGATGATGTTAATGCATGTTCACCAATTATAACAAAGGTACCATTCTGTTGTGAGATGTTGATAATGGGAGAAACTGTACATGTGTGGGGTAGGGGGTATTTGGAATATCTCTGTACCTTCTGCTGAATTTTGCTGCAAATTTAAAGCTGCTGTAAAAATAAAGCCTGAAAGGCTTTATTAAAAGGCATGTGTTGGGACTTCCCTGGCAGCCCAGTGGTTAAGACTTCACCTTGCAATGCAGGGGGTACCGGTTTGATCCCCGGTCGGGGAACTAAGATCCCACATGCCTCACAGCCAAAAAACCAAAACATGACACAGAAGCAATAGTGTAACAAAGTCAATAAAGTTGTCATACAAAAACCCTTAAAAACTGTTTTGAAAGGCATTTATCAAAGCATCTCGTATGAAAATAATAATTGCAGGGCCTAGTAAATAGAGTTGAAAATTTCAGGAAGTTTATTTGAAAACAGAGAGGGAAAAAATTATCAAGAAACGTGTAACGCACCCATGGGAGTATCCGCTGCAATATCACACACTTTATTTCCTTTCTCATAGTTAGGGCCTAGTTTCTTCCATGCAGTTTCTGGGTGGTATCCTTGCTGAGAATGACCTGGGTTTAGTAGATAAGTTTTAAAACATTAAAAACTCATGATTTCTCTTGGAATGTAAAATGCCTTTGCCGTACATTTGTTGTGTGACTTCTCAGCAAATCATTCGGGTTTTAAAAAGAGAAACCCTATGATCCTTAGCCTCTGGGTGCTGGGCTGACTCGCAGGGCGGGCCGCTGGTAACCTGAGAGTGTTGACAGCTGTCTGTTGCCCGCAGGCCCAGGCTTCGGGAGGGGAGAATCCCTGCAGGCGCCTGTGCCTGGGCGCAGGGCGATGCAGGGCGGTGCCTGAAGAGTCAGCCACCACGTGCCGCAGCCTGGCTGCTGCCGGAATCTCCTCTCTCCTCCGCGCTGAAATCAACAAGGAGTACACATCCCTTGTGGAGGGATCCCCGCCCCCAGCTCCACAGATTATAGCGGTCGCTATTGTTTTATTACTTTTGTTGTCTCTTTGCTTTTGGAAGAGGAGCACACGGAAGAGGTGGATCCGTGCTTCCTGGCTGCAGTGACTGGAATCACGGACCCGTCTAAATATAGCGCTGTTGTCTCCTGTGGGGCCCCAGGAGGGGACGGGTGTCCATAAATGGGAGTTGCCCTGCCTGGGGCTGGTTCTCAGATCCGCTAAGCTCCGGATCAAGTTCTCCCCGCTTACTCGGTGTGCGTGTGCGTGGGAGTTTCTGTGAATGCGGAGCTTCTAAATTTATTTATCATCTGATATGGGTATTTACATGCTCGTGTTTGGGGTACTGGCAGCAGGCCGGCCACTGTGATTTGGGTCCTGAGGTAGGACTGTCCTTTAGGCGTCCCCAGGGGCTGTGCTTACTTTGTATGTCCCATGTAAGTGCAGAGAGGAGGTCGGTAAATACCATGAAACTGATCTGCTCTGCGGTGTGGCCAGGACTGCAGAAGGCGTGTTGGAAAAGGGAGATGTCTGTCTGCCCATCCAGGAGCCTCTCATGATGGCTCGCTACCTGTCTGCTGGGAGCTTTTGCAGAACAGGTCTGCACTGAGCACAAGGCCGCCTGGGACAGTGGCCTCGTTGTCATCTGCATTTGACCACACCGGGACCGCAGTGCAGCAAGAATGATGTGTTTTCTCTCTGTCCAGCAGTCCATCCACCCAGCCACCTGTCCGTTGTCTGCCTGTTCATCTTTGTCTGTTATTAGTTATATACACATAGGTCCCAGAGGGAAATTAGGATCACAGAAACTTTTTTTAAACTTAAGAATGACTGACCTATAGGGGGGAAAATGACTATATAGAAAATAAGAAAAGAGTTGCCTTGTTTTACCCAAAGAGAAGCATTTAAAAATACTCTTTACTCATTATACTTAGAAAATTTTAAAAGTGACCATAACTGTTATTTGAGAAGAAAATAGCAAATTATTATACATAAAGTTTCTCAAAATCTTTGTGTTTTCTTTTTCTATATTACACAACCTAAATAAATAAAAGATACACTCTAACTCCATTTTGAACTAACTTCTTGATTGGGTAGGTGGGGATGGGGAAAGGAAGGAGAAAGAAGAGGGTCAGTCTGTGGAAGGGAAGACAAAGACCAGAGGAGGCTAAAGAAACACGGAGAAGCAGAGACAGAAAGCACAGGGGCCACGAGAGGGAGGAGGGGCTGACACTTGGAGAGGAGGGGCAGGTGCCAGCTCCAGTGGTGGCTGGAGAGTCCGACAGCAATCATATCCAGTATCCCTAGGTGGTTCAGCAGTCCTTTCTCCATTTTCACCAATATATGCGACTTTAGATTTTATTCATTTTTTTGCTTTGGAGTACCCTGGATCCTTGCTGCCCACGGGCTTTCCCCAGCTGAGGTGCGTGCAGGCTTCTCTTGTTAGGGACGCGGGCTGTAGGCGTGCGGGCATCAGTAGTTGTGGCTCATGGGACTGTCTGCTCCGGGGCGTGTGGGATATTCCCAGACCAGGGAATACACCTGTGTCCCTTGCATTGACAGATGGACTCCACCCTGGACCAGTAAGGAAATCCTACCAATATGTTTTCAGGAAAGCTGCAAGTTTATTGCAAAGAATCCCTGCAAACACCCATCCCAGTTCCCCGGTTATTAACATCTGCATTTGCTGACATCCGCCCCCTTTCCCTCCCCATGTCCATGCACGTATCTTCACAAATGAGGACACTTCTCTCTGGGAGGACACGCTCTTGCCTCCCTGCCCCTGCTCTCCATGTGGCTGCCTCCCAGCTCTGACGTGAGGAGCCCAACTCCCAGAACCCTCTATGGATGTACTTATCCCTTTAATGCATTGTGTATACTCACCACACCTCTACCCCACTCCAGCTGCCTCCTTGGCTACCTAAATGTTTCCAGGAAGATAAAAGCAAGGAAAAGGAGGGAAGTGCGTGCCTGTGTGCTAGGTTGCATCAATCATGTCCGACTCTTTGCAGCCCTGTGCACTGTATGTAGCCCACCAGGTTCCTCTGTCTGTGAGGTTCTCCAGGCAAGAATACTAGAACGAGTTGCCATGCCCTCCTCCAGGGGAGCTTCCTGACCCAGGGACTGAACCTGTGTCTCCTGCATTGCAGGCAGGTTCTTCACTCACTGAGTCACCTGCCAAAGAAGGGAAGAGCACCTTTTAAAGAGCCTTATTTTCCATGGGAAATAGATGGAGAAACAGTAGAAACAGTGTCAGAGTTTATTTTGGGGGGCTCCAAAATCACTGCAGATGGTGACTGCAGCCATGAAATTAGAAGACGCTTACTCCTTGGAAGAAAAGTTATGACTAACCTAGATAGCATAGTCAAAAGCAGAGACGTTACTTTGCCGACTAAGGTCCGTCTGGTCAAGACTATGGTTTTTCCTGTGGTCATGTATGGATGTGAGAGTTGGACTGTGAAGAAGGCTGAGTGCCAAAGAATTGATGGTTTTGAACTGTGGTGTTGGAGAAGACTGTTGAGAGAGTCCCATGGACTGCAAGGAGATCCAACCAGTCCATTCTGAAGGAGATCAGCCCTGGGTGTTCTTTGGAAGGAATGATGCTAAAGCTGAAACTCCAGTACTTTAGTTACCTCATGCAAAGAGTTGACTCATTGGAAAAGACTCTAATGCTGGGAGAGGTTGAGGGCAGGAGGAGAAGGGGATGACTGAGGATGAGATAGCTGGATGGCATCACTGACTTGATGGACGCGAGTCTGAGTGAACGATTCATGCGGTCACAAAGAGTCGGACATGACTGAGCAACTGAACTGAACTAAACTGATTTTCCACTGAAACGGTGAAGACTGGACACGGGTTTACACACTGGACTGGAAGGTTCAAGAGATTTTATAAATTTACTTTGGGACTTTAGCATTTTAGTAGGTAAAGAATTTACATTGAAATAAATATTTTGTTTCCATAATTTAAAAAGTAACAGCTTTCAGTTCAGTTCAGACGCTCAGTCGTGTCCTACTCTTTGTGACCCCGTGAATCGCAGCACACCAGGCCTCCCAGTCCATCACCAACTCCCGAGTTCACCCAAACTCATGTCCATCGAGTCGATGATGCTATCCAGCCATCTCATCCTCTGTCATCCCCTTCTCCTCCTGCCCTCAACCTCTCCCAGCATTAGAGTCTTTTCCAATCAGTCAACTCTTTGCATGAGGTGACTAAAGTACTAGAGTTTCAGCTTTAGCATCATTCCTTCCAAAGAATACCCAGGGCTGATCTCCTTCAGAATGGACTGGTTGGATCTCCACCTTTATTGAAATATAAAAAACATTTTTTTATATTCTGTATAGCTCACCCATTTATTTCTGTGAATTGTTGGCATACAAGGACTCCCAGCGATTTCAGGCAGAGAGAGTCACTGTGAGGTCAGTTAGTGGTTCATTTGTTGCATCAGCGCCCTTCAGAGGAGAGGCTTCAATATTCACTAACGGCGGGGGTCTTTCTAGCGTTGCTCTCCAGGGAACCCAGTCCAGGTGCGCATGCGTGGACCTGAATGCTGCCTGCCCACTGACAGTGAGCTCGGCTGGCCAGCTGGGTGCGGAGGCCTGGCTGCTGACTTCAGGTGCAGCCATGCCCTTCAGGCTGTGGGCAAGGGTCATGGCCCTGCCTGGCCTGAGTGACCAGTCCAGGGCTTCGCAAGCACATATCTGGAAGTTTTTCACTTAGCCAGACTGCGGCTTGGATCAGAGCATCCATGGTTGTCATGGCAGCAGGGAAGCCTCACCCAGGGATCCCAGTCCTGATGGGCCTGTGGCATGGCCCTGCTGCTGCCTTTGCAGAGGTTAGTGGTGGGGCCCTGCTGGAGACAGGATGGAGCCCCTCAACATCTGGGGGCCAAGTGCTTCTAGGTCTGTGATTCTGGGGCTGCGCCAGCCATTCACTCTGCCTAGTGATGTCTGTTCCATTTTACTGCCCTTCTCTGGTCTGTCTCTCTCTTTACTCCTGAGTCCAATGGACTCCTCTGCTCTGTGTGCAGAAGGCCACACTTTTTCTAGGACTCAGGACCCCTCTGTCCTGGCCCCAGGCAACCTAGGGGCTGGTCCACACTGTGTCCAGCTCCCCGTTCCCTCCAGCCTCACAGAAGGCAGGGGGTGAGACCTGAGGGGCAAGGCAGGTGCCCTTTCCCACGGGGACTCACAGGCTCAGCTGCCAGCAAGGCAGCCTGCTGTCACAGCGACTCCAGTGAGTAAAGGGCGTCTTGTCATGGGTTTGAATGTGCTGCTCACCGCTGTTAGCTTTCCAGCCCAGGTCTCAGGTTCTAATTCAGATGAATTCCTTAGAATTGCTGCTTTCTTCTCACCAAACCACGGGGCTATCCCTGAGTCTAAGCCGACATCCTTCTTACAAGCTTCACCAGTCCTGCCGCTGGACATTAATTTCTCCACAGGACACATCCTCTATGTTTGTACCAGGGTTTTGTTTGTAGAAACAAAGGGCTTTTCCTTGGAAAAAGAAGAAGGAAGCTTCCTGCTGTTGAAGAATAAATAAGATGATAAGGGCTTCTTTGTTAAAACAGGGAAACCCCCAGACCTGGGGGGAGGGAGGGCAGACTAGAGGAAGAAGAAAATGCAGTTGGGGAGGATGTGGGGCTCCAGAATGTCATTGGGGTCCATGAACACTCTCATTGGAAAACAAAAAAGGAGATGATTGCTTTTATGTTTCACTGTGAGGTGAACAGCTGGAATTTCTAACCCCTGGATGACTGTTTTTGAATAATTTTATCTTGGAGAACGTATGTGGGGTATATGCCTGTGGGGTAGGGGCAGGGGAAGGGATGAGGTTTGGGCACCACTCCCCACCCCACAAACACAGGGACTCGGATCCCAGCAGCTTGGGCTCCTGTAATTTTGCAAGTTTCCTACGTAACCTCTCATGCTTGCCAATCAATTTGCAAATGGCAAGGAATTGGCTTGTTTTCCTCTAGTGTTTCAAAGTAAAGGCCCAGCTCGACTCCTGTTCTCTGATGGAGCCTTGCACCCTAGCCATCCCTTCCCGTAGATCAGCTCTGCGAAGTGAGGAGGCCATTGGGCATGGGGGCCGCAGGGGTCAGCACTCAGTGGGCAGCCCAGGCAGGTTGGGTGTGGCTCTGTTAGGTAGATCTGGAAGTGGGAGTTGACCAACAATCTCACAGTTCACTTTGTGCAAAGGGAGTCCTGCACCTAGACTTTGAGAATGTCTGTCAGCTTCATGTAGCATGACTGCAGAGGGAGAGGGAAATAAACAGAGTTGGTGTGAACGCAGCCTTGTTTTTGCATCTCCAAAGTGCGCCATCAGACCTTTCCTGCAGCCGGGAAGGCCACGGTCCTAGGGAGACCTGGCTCCCCAGCACCCAGACCTCTGGCCCCATTTGTGATCTGGTATTGGCAGCACCCAGTTACTGTTTTCAGTGAAAAAAAAAAGTCTCTGCCATATCAGTAAACAAAGGATGTTGCAGCCATCAATCCATCACATTTCAACCACCTTCTCATCACTGAGGAAACTCAGGATAAGAGAGCACAGCACACTGGCCCCAGACAGCTGAGGTGCATCCAAGCAGTGATTTCAGTGAGCCCAGACTCTTGCATCTTCCCATACATAGACAGCACCAGATTCCTTCACTTGAGATGTCTTATTTTCTTTAGTTAGTGCTAATCCTTATTTTGGCTACATCACGTGGCAAGCAGGATCTTTGTTCCCCAACTAGGATTTGAACCCATGCTCCCTGCGTTGGGACTGTGGAGTCTTAACCACTGGACCACCTGGGAAGTCCCAAAGTAATCTTCTGATGTTCCAACTACTTGGTCTTTGTTGCAGAAACTCCCATATATCCGGGCTCCTCCCTCAGCTCTTCAGATCAGTTTCTCAGAGATGCCTGAGAGGCTGTGTCCCGGGCTGAGGTTGTCAGTGTTGTTTGGTGAATAAAACATGACTGTCAGCTTTTAGGTTGTGCAATTTTGCTCAGTCACCGCCATCATGCATCTGGAGGGGAGCACGCACGTAGCCTCCCCGCTCCTCCTCAGCCCTGCCCGTGTCACTTCTCACTGCTGTGTCACTTGGGAACCGGAAGTTCAGCCATTAAAGAACTAAAGTACAGCCAGGTGATTTTCCTTGAACTTGTGAGTGCTAATGTTTCCCCACCTCAGACAAAACCCATGCATATAAAAATGTCAACCTGAGAATCAAGTTCAATTATCTGCTTCAGAGAAGAATTCTTTTCGTTAAAAGTATCTCAGACGTCCCTTAAAAACTGGGCAGCAGTGCCCATGGACGAGAGGGGAAATATCGGAGAGTCTCGCAGAACTGTGGTCAGTGGGCTGACTTCTGGATGTGGGGACAGGACGGGACCATTGCATTGCGTGGTGCTCTTGGTCTGGAGGATGGTGAGACGGGTGATGATGTGGCAGGAGGGGCATGTGTGGGAGGGGAGATGTTGAAACGAGGTTGGGGTCATTTTGAGGCAGGTGTGTGTGGTGGGGAGTGTGGCCGCCCGTGCGGATGCTCAGCAGGGACGCAGGCTGGGGTAACCGTGAAGGCTGGAGGTGTGGGGTCAGGATGTGCTGCGACACCTGGAGGGCAGCTGAGGGAGCAGAAGAGGGTCCAGACAGGAGGCCAGGGAAGACGGACTTCCACTTGCTACAGGTGAAGCTGCTGTCCCAGAGAGGGGAGTGTTGGACCTGTGAATCAGGGTGAGGCAGTAACACTTTAAATATAAACACCTAAGACAGCTTTTAGGAGGTGTTGGAATTCCAGAACCACTGAAGTGTTTGAGCATTTTTGGATTTGGATTTGATTATTTTTAATTTTTATTTATTTATTTATAGCTGTGCCATGTGGCTTACAAGATCTCAGGTCCCAGACCAGAGATCAAACCCAGGCCTTGGCAGGGAAAGCCCAGAATCCTAACCAAAAGGCTGCCAGGGAACTTCCTGTATTTGGTTATTGAATTAGTTAGGCAAGTGAACAGTCTTCAAATAGGTAAAATTAGTTCATCCCTCTGCTGCAATGTCTAATTCATTTTAGGACCTTGATGTTAAATGCCAGATAAATCCACTCACAGTAAACATGCTGTGAACGTAGCTGCCCACTTGTTCAGAAGGCAAGAGCTGCCCATCTGGGATAATTTTCCTTCTAAAAGCAGAATCAGATATTGGAATGTAGCAGCCTCATTACCACTACCTGCTCTTGAGAACAGTTTTCTCAGGACTGTTGCCACAGACACTGGCTTATTTTTTGGGAAAAAGGAGATTTCAAATAATGGTGACTGCCGTATTGCCCCAGACACTCTTGTGACAAGCTAGAATATGCATTAAAAATTTACAACATATGTTAGCTTTACGTTTTGAGGTTGCTTTAGTTGCCTATGATTTGACTTTTGTTCCCAGAAAAGACAATGCTGTTGTTTGTGTTGGTGTTTGCTGTGTGTCCCATAGATGCATGCTCAGACATAGAAGTGCAGAGAGAATCTTACTGAATGGCCGACCACATTGTGGGATCTTTTCCTCTAACTGCAAGCCTTGCCCATAGGCTTGCCCTGAGAAGACTCCCAGAGTATAGGCTTTGCGGTGAAAATGTCAGAAAAGTGCCTATTGAGTACATGTCTCAGGCCCTGTACATGTTTGAACGTTCAGATGTCTGAGCGCATTTCATTGATGTGTAGGATCTGGAATGGAACTCCGATCAGTTTCTTTTCCGACTGTGTTAATTCTCATAATCTGAATTCTCCTTTTCAAACTTCCAAATTTATATGATTTTTTTCGGCATAGCCCATGCTGCTGCTGCTGCTAAGTCGCTTCAGTCGTGTCCGACTCTGTGCGACCCCATAGACCGCAGCCCATCAGGCTCCATCGTCCCTGGGATTCTCCAGGCAAGAACACTGGAGTGGGTTGCCATTTCCTTCTCCAATGCATGAAAGTGAAAAGTGAAAGTGAAGTTGCTCAGTCGTGTCCGACTCTTAGCGACCCCA
The DNA here is from genome assembly GCA_006408675.1 of Madoqua kirkii. Lineage (NCBI taxonomy): Eukaryota > Metazoa > Chordata > Mammalia > Artiodactyla > Bovidae > Madoqua > Madoqua kirkii. Next base: position 4,592 of record SJYC01032389.1, on the reverse strand, counting down.
TGGACTGCAGCCTACCAGGCTCCTTGGTCCATGGGATTTTCCAGACAAGAGTACTGGAGTGGGGTGCCATTGCCTTCTGGAGTGTTAAGTAGCAAAAATATTTACAATTTTTATAATCTAAAATATCTTTTGGTTCTGGCTCCTCTGGAGTCTGAATCATAGAGTGGGTGAAGATGCTGTTTCACAGAGTCAGGCTGCCTGGGAATGGAGGTACCACATCTCAGCTGTGAGACCTGGGCAAGAGACGGAGAGCCAAGCAGAGCTGCCTCAGCACCAGGACAGGGCAGAGCTGGCCCTGGTGGGAGGAGCTGTGCCTGGAGCAGCACGGTGTGTAGGGAACTGCGGGCAGTTTCGGTGATCTGACCCGCGTGGGACTGGGATTCATCACTTGAATGAGTGAACTGAAAATATGAAGTGTCTTAGAAACATGCATTTACACGTATTTTGCAATCTTTAGATTGAGGGTCCCATCCAGAATGCATTGCCTGTGGTTTCTAGCTTCAGGTTCTCTAAAAAGCAGCTAAGAAATAAAAAAGAATTTTGATCAACTCTGAATGCAGTTTACAAAACAGAAATAGACCCACAGACATATAAAAAAAAATGTATGGTTACCAAAAAGGAAAGACGTGGTCGTGGGAGGGATAAGTTAAGAGTTTGGGATTAACATATACACACTACTATATATAAAATAAACAAACAACAAGGCCTTACTGTTTAGTATAAGGAACTATATTCAATATCCTATGATAAATCATAATGGAAAAGAATATGAAAATGAATACATATTTTCATATATATATACCCACACTCATATATATAACTGAATCACTTTGCTGTACATACAAATCTAACACAACACTGCAGATCAATTTCAGTTAAAAAAAATCTGATTGCAGAACCCTCCTGGGACTGACAAGAATTTTTTTTTTTCATCTTAATTCTTTTCAGGTGACTTTCTGTCACCTAAGTAAACCATTCATTATTCATAACAGCTTACTTTGTTTTCCTAGACATTTAACTTAGGTTACATGAAAATAATCATCTTCTTTCTCTTTACACCCATTGGTTTCTTAGCATTTTCTTTAAGCAACAGAATCTAAGCAGTTAAGTCCTGCTGGGATGAGCAGTTGGAGGATAACAGAAAGACCCTCGGGGGAAGTATTCCCAGGCTGGCGGAACCCCAGGGAGCTGTTCACCAGAGGGCAGCCCGCCACCTCCAAGGACAGCTCCAAGGCCCTGTGTTTAGAGAGCGTGCTGAGGGAACAACGAAGAGGCACCGGGAGTGAGACGAGGGGCAGGCTCAGGATCTGCAGGCCGTGTGCCCTCAAAGGGCATTTGGGTTTAACAGGTCAGGAGTTGGCACACCTTTCTGGAAAGGGCCAGAGAGCAGATGTTTTCAGGTGCCCGAGTTTCCAAGAGGCCCACTCAGCTCTGGCACTGTGTGGTGGAGGCCTTGCTGTGTAAACAAACAGGTGTGGCTGAGATCAGCCATAGCTTTATTATCTGGCAAATAATAGGCAGTGATACATAGATGATCCCACCCTAATGGCAGGAACCAAAGAGGAAAAGCTTCTTGATGAAGGTGAAAGAGGAGAGTGAAAAATCTGGCTTAAAACTCAGCATTCAGAAAACTAAGATTATAGCATCCAGTTCTATCATGACAAAAATAGATAGGGGAAAATATAGAAATGGCAGATTTTATTTTCTTGGGCTCTAAAATCACTGCAGACAGTGACTGCAGCCGTGAAATTAAAAGACACTTGCTCCTTGGAAGGAAAGATTTGGCACACCTAGACAACATATTTGAAAGCAGAGACATCACTTTGTCAACAAAGGTCGGTATAGTCAAAGCTATGATTTTTCCAGTAGTCACGTAAGGATGTGAGAGTTGGACCATAAAGAAGGCTGAGTGCTGATGAATTGATGCTTTTGAACTGTGGTGTTGGAGAAGACACTTGAGAGTCCCTTGGACTGCAAGGTGATCAAACCAGTCCATCTTAAAAGAAATTAACCCCGAATATTCATTGGAAGGACTGATGCTGAAACTGAAGCTCCAGTACTTTGACCACCTGATATGAAGAACTCATTGGAAAAGACCCGGGTGCTAGGAAAGACTGAATGCAAAAGGAGAAGGGGGAGACAGAGGATGAGATGATTAGATGGCATCAATGAACTGACTCAATGAACGTGAGTTTGGGCAAACTCCAGGAGATGTTGATAGACGGGGAAGCCTGACATGCTGCAGTCCATGGGGTTGCAGAGTTAGACGTGACTTAGTGACTGAACAACAAGAAAAATTGACACTGAAATTTTAATTTCAAGTAATTTCACATGCAATGAAATATTATTCCTATTTTGAGTCTTTTCCCTCAACCATTTAAAAACTGTAGAAAATAATCTCAGCTTGCTTACTATAGGAAAACACAGGGGACAGGAATTTGCTAGCCCTTGAGATGGGATGTCCATGCTGTCTGCAGCCAGAGTTTGAACCAAAGGAAGTCAGTTTACGTCCACTGTCCTTGCCCAATGACACTGCACCTGGTCCTGGGCGTCTTCACTGTAGTCCATCCCTTTAAGGAAGACCTTTGGGTCTCAGATCTCTGTTTATGTATCTTTCTTTTCTCTATTTTTTCGGCACCCTATTTTCTCTAGAAATACTCTCCCAGTAAACTCTAATCTCACAACAGGATCTGACAACAGTTATTAACTTACCTTAGTATGTTATTTCTTGCCAGAAGACTTGGGTTTTCATTATCTCTATTTATCTAACAACAAACATTGTCTCTTAAGTGCAGGCAAGCCAGATGTTTCTGTCTGTTGCCAGAATGCCCCTGTGTTCCCTGACCCTCTCTTCCTGGAGAGACTCCAGAGAATGGTGCTGGCATATAGTAGGTGCATCGTAAATATGTGAATGAATGAGCATATTGAGGAAATTCAGGACTCTGACCAGGAAGGTGCGTCTTTGGAGGAGATCTTGTTTTGAGTTCTTTCTGGAACGGATCTACTGCCATTCACCACCTCAGGGCCAGGGCTGGCTCTGAGCTTTGCACACTGGGGCTGTATAAAGAAACCTTTCTAGAGGAAATGTTTTCTCTTCCTCTCTTCTTAAAAGGGTGCATTTTATTTTGCTCCAAGGGAGCCACATGTGTTCAGATGGGTGTCCAGGGTCAGCTACCGTCCACAGGTTATGTTTGGCAACAGTGTTTTAAGACAACACAGGTGCGTGCAAGCCTAAACCCACTTCAGAGGGAGTATAAGTGGACTTCAGAGGGAAGTGTGCGTGTTGGAGATGTTTTGGTTTGTGTCTACTTTTCTGATTTGCTGACTCGATTAAATCCAGATGAAGGGAAAGAGAAGTCACCCTCCAAGGGGCTTCTGAGGAACTCCATCTGTCCAGTGTGGGTACAGCTGTCAACTAGCTTAGGGTTTCCTGTGGGGCTTTTTCATTGAACATACCTTGTCTCTTGACCTATGATTCTTTGATGAAGAGGGCTGGTAGAACTGTAAACAACCATTTCCTAATGGCATCTTGAAACAAACTAATAGACACAGCCTGTGAAGAAACAGGGTTTCCCTGGTGGCTCAGACAGTAAAGAATGTTCCTGCAATGCAGGAGACCCGGGTTCAGTCCCTGGGTTAGGAAGATCCCCTGGAGAACGGAGTGGTTACCCATTCCAGTATTGTTACCTGGAGAATCCCAGGGACAGAGGAGCCTGGTGGGCTACAGTCCATGGGGTCATGAAAAGTCAGACACAACTGAGTAACTAACACTTTCACTTTCATGAAGAAACTATAAAATACTATCCCTGTCCTGATGCTGGCTTTCACAAAACCAAGGATTATTATGATGAGTCACAGTTGCATTTGCTGCGGTTTAAGTGAAATCTTGTCTGTTTCCCTGGAGGAAGCCATGAAGCAGAGGACCATGGAGCTCTGGGGTAGGACTCATTCAGACCAGCCTTCCTGACCCTGAGCTCCCGCCCTAGCCTGAGCCAAGCATGCTGGGCAGGTCCTGACGCCCCCAGGTCTGCATGCTGCTCCCCTTCTGGCTGAAGCAGGACCCCACATGTGCCTGTCCCCTTCATGTCACGAGCACATAACCAGTCCTGGCCCACCTCGAGTACCGAGCATCTCTCTCCTCCTTTCCTGGGGTCACTGATGCAGGACATGCCTTGGCACCAACCACTTACTGTGAGGATAAGACTTTCTTCCTCTTGCCCCCTGGGTGGCTTGAAGACCGAGGACCATCCTTCAGTGACCCTGAACAGTTAGCTTGTCACAAGCCAAGTGCAGCTGGGAGCCTCTGTGGTATCTGTGCCCCTCTCCCAACACCTGATTCTGGCCACACCCCCTCACTCTAGCTTCCCTGGGGCTTGCACCACCTCCTGAGGGGGAAGTACCTAAACTCAAGCTCTGGTTTTGGGGAGGACCTAAGGCACCCCATGTTCTTATTTTTTCATCTGGAAAAAGGGATTATGATATACCTGTTTATAGAGCTGTTCAGTTCAGTTCAGTCACTCAGTCGTGTCCAACTCTTTGTGACTCCATGAACCAGAGCACGGCAGGCCTCCATGTCCATCACCAACTCATGA
>SJYC01032388.1:0-41443 GCA_006408675.1 Madoqua kirkii | reverse complement strand
AAACAAAGCTAGTGAAGGAGATGGAATTCCAGTACAGCTGTTTCAAATCCTGAAAGATGATGCTGTGAAAGTGCTGCACCCAATATGCCAGCAAATTTGGAAAACTCAGCAGTGGCCACAGGACTGGAAAAGTTTTCATTCCAATTCCAAAGAAAGGCAATGCCAAAAATGCACCTGCCATGCAGTGTGGTCAAAAAACAAAAATATGGTGTTATCTATTTCCTCAATTTACTGTCAGCAACACCTCTTTGCAATGTCTCATGATATTTGCAAGTAATCACCATTTTTCACTTTCTGAATCTCTTTTCAAATCTGCACATGATGTAAATCCTCTATTGTCTCTTAAAAAAAACAAAAACAAAAAACTCTAAAACCTAAAATGCTTGCTCTCCCTCCCCACCCTACCATCCAGTCTCTTCTGCCAACACACTTAGCATTTTTACAGAGTTGTTATTATGAATTTGGAGAAACTCAACTTCATTTTGAAACTGAAGTTAAAATATACATTATCCATATTCCTTATAACAATCACATTTAAAATAACAGCCAAAATTGAAGTTTCTATGTCGAAAAATAAATAGCATTCTTCCTTAACCATAACCTAAAATAGCACAGTGAGCATCTTTTATGTACCAATGGTTTTATCATCTTTTTAATCAGTAAATAAAACATAATGTCATTTTATTAACTTTCCACAGATACCTATAATGTTACCTGTGAGGTAGATATTATTATTCCTGACTCAGAGCTTGTGATTACAGCTTCTTCATGATTATGGCCAAGTGTGAACTACTAGCAAGACTCTGTCTTTAGAAACACTGTCACATCCTCTAGGAAGGCCCCCTGTAGTGAAAGTTGCTCAGTCGTGTCCAACTCTTTGCGACCCCATGGACTATACAGTCCATGGGATTCTCCAGGCCAGAATACTGGAGTGGGTAGCCTTTCCCTTCTCCAGAGGATCTTCCCAACCCAAGATCGAACCCAGGTCCCCCGCATTGCAGGCGGATTCTTTACCAGCTGAGCCACAAGGGAAGCCCAAGAATACTGGAGTAGGTAGCCTATCCCTTCTCCAGCAAATCTTCCTGACCCAGGAATCAAACCAGGGTCTCCTGCATTGCAGGTGGATTCTTTACAACTGAGCTATCAGGAAAGTCCAACTAAACTCATGGGGAGAATGTCTGATGAAAATACCCTGAGACCAGAGTACACCGCATATATCTGGTGGTTCACTGTCTGAAGATGGAGCCCTCCCCATGTGACAGCAGAGCGCCTGCAGCTGCTTCTGGAAGACCCTAGCCTCTCTGCATTTGCCTTCTCTGCCCCACCACATTCTGAACCTTTACTAAAGCTCTACGTGAGTACACCCTGTGGGGCCTCATGAGCCCTTTCATTATCCAACACTGTGCATCCGTGACTCACACTGAAAACTCAGCATTCAGTCAGCTCATTTGTGTGGAAACCAACCATGTTCCATTCTCACACTTATTGAAAAATGGTTGTCATACTGATTAGGAATTCACCCTTTTACATGTGGTCATGAAACCGAGCAGGACCCTTTGGGACTCCTGGACACAAAAGACTTTCTGTGTCCCTCGTTCTCCTGTTAGCAGGAAATAGTCATGTGTGGATGCGAGAGTTGGACTATAAAGAAAGCTGAGCGCCGAAGAATTGATGCTTTTGAACTGTGGTGTTGGAGAAGGCTCTTGAGAGTCCCTTGGACTGCAAGGAGATCCAACCAGTCCATCCTAAAGGAAATCAATCCTGAATATTCATTGGAAGGACTGATGCTGAAGCTTCATGAAGCTCCAATACTTTGGCCACCTGATGCAAAGAACTAACTCTTTGGACAAGACCCTGATGCTGGGGAAGATTGAAAGCAGGAGGAGAAGGGGATGACAGAGGGTGAGATGGTGGGATGGCATCACTGACTCAATGGACATGGGTTTGAGTAAACTCCGGGAATTGGTGATGGACAGGGAGGCCTGGGGTGAAGCAGTCCATATGGTTGCAGGGTCGAACATGACCTAGAGACTAAACTGAACTGAGGTTTCATTCAGTATCCATGGCCTTCCCTGAGTTCCAAAGGGCCAGGTACAAATGATGCTAATCAGGGAAGGGAGGGGAAGAAGAGATGGGGTGGGGGGGGGGAGCCAAAAACAAGAAACAATAGTGCAGCCTTGTGGCAGGGTATGCAGATGATACCATCCTTATGGCAAATAGCAGAAAGGAACTGAAGAGCCTCTTGATGAAAGTGAAAGAGGAGAGTGAAAAAGCTGGCTTAAAGTTCGACATTCAGAAAACAAAGATTATGGCATTTGGTCCCATCACTTCATGGCAAATAGATGGGGAAACAGTGGCAGATTTTATTTTCTTGGGCTCCAAAATCACTGCAGATGGTGACTGCAGCCATGAAATTAAAAGACACTTGCTCCTTGGAAGAAAAGCTATGACAAATCTAGACAGCATATTAAAAAGCAGAGACATTAGTCATTAGTCCCTCTAGTCATAGCTATGGTCTTTCCAGTAGTCATGTATGGATGTGAGAGTTGGACTATAAGGAAAGCTGAGCACCAAAGAATTGATGCTTTTGGACTGTGGTGTTGGAGAAGACTCTTAAGAGTCCCTTGGACTGCAAGGAGATCAAACCAGTCCATCTGAAAAGAAATCAATCCTGAATATTCACTGGAAGGACTGATGCTGAAGCTGAAGCTCCAGTACTTTGGCCACATGATGCAAAGAGCTGGCTCATTGGAAAAGATCATGGTGCTGGGAAAGATTGAAGGCAGGGGGAGATGGGGACAACAGAGGGTGAGATGGTTGGATGGCATCACCATCTTGATGGACATGAGTCTGAGCAACTCCGCAGTTGGTGACTGACAAAGAAGCCTGGAGTGCTGCACTCCACGGGGTTGCAAAGAGTTGGACATGACTGAGCGACTGAACTGGGGCAGGGTCCTGGTTCCCCTCAAGCAATCACACAATAATATCTCTGAGCCATTTTGCAGATACTGAAACCCCCACCAGGTGGGAGAAATTCACTGAATGTTGCCCACAAGCACAAAAACCCCAGGCTGGTAAGCATCAGAAGGTTGATGATGCTGATTCCCAGTTACCTCACCACCAACCAATCAGAAGAATGTCTATGAGCTGATCACATCTTTCTCTTTGAACTATTACTATAAATCTCCTCACTAACCTCTCCATGTCAGGACATATGGTTTTGAGTGCACTTAGCCCTGTGGCTCCTGGCAAAGCAATAAAGCTATTCTTTACTACTTCACCGAAAACTCTGTCTCCGAGATTCAATTCAGTACCAGGGTACAGTGGCTGGATTTCAGTTACAGTCATATCTTTCAAGAGGTGGTTCCCTGTTCATGTTCAAACGGCAGGTCTTGGCCAGGACCAGCCCAGAGTCCAACACAAAATAAAAACGGGATCTCATTATTCAAAAGTTAAGAAAGATTTCAAAATGGCAACAGCACAGCATTGAACCAAGTGTGACACGCTTGTGAACACAGGCTCCTGTGTGACTGCACAGGTCACTGGCACCTGAAGGAATCTCTGGTCCTGAGCAAACTACAACCAGGGATGCCATTCAGTTCCAAGGCATGAAGAGACATCTTCCTGGAAGCTTTTTCTCACTACCAAGAGCTATACACGAGGGCAGAGTCCCGTGCTCTACCCTGCCATCTCTGTGCTGCCTGGAATAGGTGCTTAGACCTCTTCCAGTAGCCTGAGGATAACACTGCCACACCCAAGATGGCAGCAAGTAGAGATGGACAGAACCATGCCCTCCAGTTCAGTCACTCGGTCATGTCCAACTCTTTGCAACCCCATGGACTGCAGCACACCAGGCTTCCCTGTCCATCACCAACTCCTAGAGCTTGCTCAAACTCATGTCCATCAAGAAGGTGATGCCATCTAACCATCTCATCCTCTGTTGTCCCCTTCTCCTCCTGCCTTCAATCTTTCCCAGCACCAGGGTCTTTCCAAATGAGTCAGTTCCTCGCATGGGGTGGCCCAAAGTATTGGAGCTTCATGAAGCTTCAGCATCAGTCCTTCCAACGAATGTTCAGGACTGATTTCCTTTAGACTGACTAGTTGGATCCCCTTGCAGTCCAAGGGACTCTCAAGGGTCCTCTCCAACATCACAGTTCAAAAGCATCAATTCTTTGGCACTCAGCTTTCTTTATGGTTCAGCTGTCACACCCATACATGATTACTGGGAAGACCATAGCTTTGTCTATAGGGACCTTTGTCAGTAAAGTGATGTCTCTGCATTTTTAACATGCTATCTAGGTTGGCCATAGCTTTTCTTCCAAGGAGCAAGCATCTTTTCATTTTATGGCTGCAGTCACCATCTGCCGTGATTTTGGAACCCAAGAAAATAAAATCTGCCACTGTTTCCATTTTCCCCCCATCTATTTGCCATGAAGCAATGCGATCAGATGCCATAATCTTTTGTTTTTTTGAATGCTGAGCTTTAAGCCAATTTTTTTCACTTTCCTCTTTCCCTTTCATCAAGAGGCTCTTTAGTTCCTCTTTACTTTCTACCATAAGGGTGGTGTCATCTGCATATCTGAAGTTATAGATATTGCTCCTGGCAATCTTGATTCCATACTGTGCTTTACCCAGCCCGGCATTTTGCATGATGTACTCTGCATAGAAGTTAATTAAGTAAGGTGACTATATACAGCTTTGATGTACTCCTTTCCCAGTTTTAGTTCTGTTGTTTAAAGTCCAGTTCTAACAGTTGCTTCTTGACCTGCATACAGGTTCCTCAAGAGGCAGGTAAGGTGTTATGATATTCCCATCTGTTGAAGAATTTTCCACAATTTGTTGTGATCCACACAGTCAAAGGCTTTAGTGTAGTCAATGAAGCAGATGTTTTTCCTAAAGCTTTTCTAGAGTCAGTCTTTAAGCCTGTGACCATCCAACTCCTAGGAATTGATTACAGGGCACAGTGCACCTTAGGGTGAATTCTCCAGCCTTCAGCCTTTCTCACTTCTCTGATCTTTTCTCTCAAGTCTCCAGAACGTTGAATTCCTAGCAGGAACATCATTGTGCAGAAGAAATCAACTATCCGCTTTATGTAAGGAAAGAGAGGTCCCAAAGTCGAGGTTTGGAATTTCATTTTCCCTAACAAAGACAGTTTTTCCCAAAGAGAATTTCTAGTCCCAGTCATTGCAGGAATGTTTCCAGCTTTAACTTACTTGCTAAATAGATAAATGGTCCAAATTTTTCGCTATGAGGTTTCTGAACAAAATAGAAAAATAAAATCTGGGGGCTATAATCCCCATAGTTGTATTCTCAGTACACAAAAGTGAGCAGAATAAAAATGATGCTTGTTCTCTCTCCTGCCTTGACAACTGACAACACATCGACTGGCGGCTGCTTTGTCAGTCGTCTTGGTTTCCAGACTGAAAACGTCAAAGAGCCCAGTCCTTGGCTAATTGAAGTCTGGTGGCTCAGTGGTAAAGAATCCGCCTGCCAATGCAGGAGACATGGGTTCCATTCCTGACCTGGGAAGATCCCCTGAAAAAGGAAATAGCGACTCACTCCAGTATTCTTGCCTGGGAAATCCTATAGACAGATGAGCCTGGCATGCTACAGTCTGTGGGGTCACAAAGAGGCAGACACAATTGAGAGACAGAACAACATGTAAGTGAAAAGTAAACCTCCGTCTTTTTAAGCCACTGAGATTTGGGAGTTATTACCAGATTGTAAACTAGCTTATTCTAATTGATGCAATAGTCAAATCATCTATGCTTCTCAATATGAGCATCACTTTAAGTCTTTTACAAAAGTTAACTAACTCATCTCATTCTCATAGAAGCGGATACTATTATTAATCCTGTAATTTTCCCAGATGAGAGAATTCAGAGATGAAAGACTGGATCTGCAGGTAACTGTCAATACTCGGATTTGGGAATTCCACCTCTGCTTCTGCTCTGGTCACCAGGACCACAGCTTTTTTCTCTTGAATTAATAAATAACAACCCAATTATTATGGGTGCCTGTTAAGTGCCAGACTCTCTGCCTTGGGCACTGGGAATACAAGGGTGAATGAAGCAACTTATTTGGTAGTGTAGTAGAATGAAAAGACTCAAGCAAAAGAATAAAAAACTAATTCAGTTCATCTATGAAGAACGTTAAACACAGAAACGATAGGGGGAAGGTGAGAGTCTTGTGAGATGAAATGGTAAGAAACAAGGTAGTTTTTGAGTCTAAATTAGAGAGATGAGAGATGTCCTGGGCAGAGCGAACAAGGCAAGGGTCTTGTGAAAGAAGCTGCCGCATAGGCAATGCAGAGGGAGGAGATCTGGTGAGAGATGCTGTTGGAGCCTGTATAGGATCTGGAGGCTCCTGCGCGGACTCTGCAGCTGGGGAGTGCCTCAACGTCATCTGCTTTGTTCCAGCAGCACTCTTTGACACTGCAGATAGTGAGTGCAAGCTGTAGGGGAGACAAGAGGCGCCCGCAGACGACTAGGGCTGTCGCGGGGAAGGACCGGCTCATCCTTCATCCCCATGCTATTATCCATTTTGAAACTCCAAGCGTCTACCGCGCGTGGCCAGAACGCAGCCCAAGCCACGAGCGACCATTCGCCGCGTCTGAGCAGAGCACACTAAAACTCCTTTATCCCGTTCTGCGGATCACGCACTTGGGAGCTGCAGCCCTGCTTGAGGATTCTAAAAGTTTCAAATGCTCCTCTCGCTTTCGGTACCCATCCCCTCCCTTCTTGGGGACCCGCCCGCCTCTGCGCCTTGCTTTGCCTAAGGCTGATCTAGGCCGAGGACGCTGGTGACTCTGCCCAGCTCAGTCTTGGAAGCCGGGTCTGTTTTGTGCTTTATGCAAAGACCAGCAAAACACCCGGGACGCGTGTCCTGGTGGAACCTACAGCCCAGAAGCGGCCACGCACACTTACTTGTGAGTCTCACAAAATTCGGGGGGGGGAGGAGGTGGATATTGGGGGAGTGGAGGGCTCCTCCGGAATCCATTTAACCTCACGCCTTCTGGATCTTGCAGGGCGACATCTGCATTTGTTCAAATGCAAAAGTTGCAAATGTGGCCAACATAGGAGCGCAACGAAGGCCTCACTAAGGCCCGGAGGCGCCTAGCGTTACTCCGCGACCTCGGTGAACTGGCCAGCGCCGCGAGTCCACCAGCCCCCGACCCTCCTGTTCCCGCCATACGAAAGAAACAAAAGCAAAACAGCACAGAAAGATTTCTCTCAGGAGCGCGTCAGAAGGAGGGTCCGGGCGCGGGCTGGGGGCTACCACGGGCTTGCAGCCCCGACGGGCCGGAGAGCGCGGGCCCGTGGGTGCACGGGCGCGCGGTAGATCTCTACAAGCGCCGAGCCGCCCGGACTGCCGCGCAGCGACGCCACAGGCCGCGGCGGGTACTGCAGCGCGGCGCTCGCGGGCCGGGAGGGCGGGGCGGGACTGGGCGACGTCCGGGCGGCCTCCTGTGGCTCTACAGGCCGCGCATGCCCGGTGCGCTGTTCGCGGCTCCCAGCAAGGACCTACCGCGCTGTCCGGCGGCTCCCAGGGGCCTGCATAGCCGCGCGGGGGAGGCACCGTCCCCGTGAGGTGCATATGATGGCTGGAACCGGAGCGTGACCCCTGGTGCCCACCTCCGTCCCTCAACCTCCACCGAAGGTTGCCCAAGTTACTGCCTCGTTGAGAAAAGCCTCAGAGACCAGCAGTAACTTGCCCAAGGCCACACAGCCGAGGCACAAACGAGTAATGGGGCCCAGGATTCCACTCTGCAGCCTCCACTCTCCGTGCCCCGGGACTGGGGGGGATAAACTGGGTTTCCATGTGAGAGCGGTGGTGTCGCAAAGATTCAGATACGACTTAGTGACCGCGCACGCACGCTTGGGCACCTTGGGCGAGGAGGCCTTTGTCCCACTTTACAGAGGAGCAAACCCAAACTACGTATGGCTCCAAGTTACTACACATTTTTGAAATATTTCAAAATATTCAAAAACAAGTCGCTTCACGGGGGGTTCTCCTGTTTATGCAGGGGCCTTTAAGTGCCTGGGATTTACGAGTCTTTGTCCTCACCCCTCCTCCCCAACACTCGCAGGAAGTTCCTGACCTGGCTGTTAGAGACCTGGCCCTTTTCCAAGGCACAGCACTATCAGTACTTTCCTCTGAGGCACAGGATCCTCACCGACAGAATCTCCGTCAACAGCTCCCTAAGAGAACAGGGTTTGTAAGCGCCTAGGATGACCTACGTTTACACTGCGCTTCGTTCTTCCTCTAACACGTCTGTGCCCATCTCAGGATCTTGACCCACGCTTTTCTCTATGAATAAAGCACGCTCCCTTTCCTCTTCCTGTGCTAGATCCTATTCACGACTTAAGAGCTCAGCTTCGGGGTCCCCTTTCCAGATTTTCAGGCCGTCCTTTCGCTGGCTTTGCACTCCCTGCCACATTACCCAGTTTTATCTTCCCCCAGCTTCTGCGTGGGTGCTCAGACTCTTCAGTCCTGTCTGACTCTGCGACCTTATGGACTGCAGCCCGTCGGGCTCTCCTGTCCATGGAACTCTCCAGGAAAGAATACTGGAGTGAGTTGCCATGCCCTCCTCCAGGGGATATTCCCCTCCCTGGGATTGAACCCGAGTCTGTTCTGTCTCCTGCATTGGCAGGCGTGTTCTTTACCACTAGTGCCACCTGGGATGCCCCCCACCCCACTTCTAGCATTGCCTAATATTAATCATATATTCCATTAACTGTGTAAGATCTACATCTGCCAACAAAATGAATGCTCCTTGAAAGCAGAGCCTTATCTTGTTCCTCTGACCTCAGACCTAGCCTGTACCTGCACTAAACTGCACTCAAGGAATGCTTGTTGAATAGACATATAAGCTCCCAGCCCTTACACTCAGTGTCTTATCTTGTTCACATGTCTTCCCTCCTCTCTCTCATATGTTAGGCACCCATATATGGGAGCTTGTATTAACTGTAACAGATAGAAATGTATCCTATCAGGGTTCTGGAAGTGAGCAGTCAGCGGAGCCTCGGACCCTCTGAAATCTATAGGAGAGAACCGCGGCCCCTCCCCACCGCTTTTTTTTTCTTTTCAGCTTCTGATAGCCCTAGGCATTCCTTGGCTTCTGGTAGCATAACCCCAATCCAGGCTTGTCTTGACCTGGCCCTTTGCTCCCTAGATGTCTGTGTCTTCACATGATCTCTGAATCTCTTCTCCTCTTCTTTTAAAGACACCAGTCATATTGGACCGCAGCCCTCCTAATGAAGGATTTCACCTTAACTACCTCTGTAAAGACCCTATTTCCAAAGAAGTTCGCATGCACAGGAGTGAATTCCCATTCTCATTTACTGGGTTTTAATACTTTTTGAGGGGACATAACTCAGCCTATAACAGAGGTGATCCATGGAACAGTGAAAAGAAACTGGCCAACTAAGCTGGAGGGTGGCGAAGAAGACAGGAAGGGCAGCCATGAAGTATAGGAAATGTGCACTGGCTGACTGTTCCAACATTTCTGGGTGAACTCTCCTGCATTAAAGACCTCTAGGGGACAACACTTCAACTTTAAGGGTGTCCACAAGACTGGTTTCTACCCCATCTTGGTCCCTTTCCAGGTGATAAATACCCAGTTTCCAGACCCTCCACAAAGCATTTTATCTCACTGTATAATAATTGGGCTCCTGAGAAATATAAACCTATCAGGGACTATGCTAAGCCTTGACCTGCCTTCTCTTTTTAAAAGTGATAGTTGCTTGTGACTAGGACCTATTCCGGAGAAGGCAATGGCACCCCCCACTTCACTACTCTTGCCTGAAAAACCCCATGGACGGAGGGGCCTGGTAGGCTGCAGTCCATGGGATCGCTAAGAGTCGGACATGACTGAGCGACTTCACTTTCACTTTCTACTTTCATGCATTGGAGAAGGAAATGGCAACCCACTCCAGTGTTCTTGCCTGGAGAATCCCAGAGGTGGGGGAGCCTGGTAGGCTGCCATCTATGGGGTCACACAGAGTCTGACACGACTGAAGTGACTTAGCAGCAGTAGCAGCAGCAGCAAGACCTATTCACTGAGTTTTACAGGAGAAACTGAGGTTCAGCCAGGTTAGGGAGCAGGTTCAAGTCTGTGTGTATAACCAGCTCTAACTCCAGAGAAAGTTCCAGGAAACCCAGAGGTACCTTTGTCAGTTCCATGTGACTCAAGGGGGCAGAACTGTAATGCATGAGTGTATGTTACACAGAGAAACAATGATTTGGGCTAAATTACAGGGAAAAATTCTCTAGCACTTATAATAACAGTTTTTCCTGATTTGGCTCCTTTTGCCATCAGAGATTTCCAGGTTATTGCCAGTTTTGATTCTTCAATGCTCTTCTGAACCCCAGCCCACTCTTCAGGATGACTTTGAGCTATCTACTCCATTCTCTCTGATATGAACTGGCCATAAATGTGCTTTTCTAAGAAGAGGTTCACTAGCTTCTCAGCCCTAAGAGATGGAGGACCGGGAAGCATCCTTGTCAGCAAAGACTCCGGCAGTGCAGAATGGAGTTGCAGCTGCTGTTAGTGATCCACCTCTGGTTTGCCATTCTACCAACTCTTGCTATTTCAGGGGTGGGCACTTTTGCCCGCTACTGGTCCTTTCATCCTGAACGGCACTTTGTGTGGCAGAACCGTCCCAGCCCTGCCAACAAACGTCCATGAACCTGGCGTCCGGCAGGAAGTTGCTGGAAACCAGTCTTGCTTCATCCGAGACTTGAAATAAACTATTGGCTGTTTTTCCTGAAGAAACTTCGCTTCCGGGCGATGCTACTCCCCTTTCCCAATCTGTTCCTAATTAGGAGAAATTGTCTTTTGTAGACAGCAACATCGGAGTCAGTGATTACGGAGACTCTTGCAAAACGGTTCTTCTTCTTTCCTTGGGGAGGTATGGTTCTGTTCGCAGTATAGCTTCCTTCTGGAAGGTCGAAAAAGTGCAGGAGGGAGTAGTTCTCCCCCGCCCCCAAACCCCAAAGAGCCCTGGAGTTCAAAGCAACAGGAGAAAATGCTGGCATGGCAAACTCCATCTCCAGGTTCTTCCACAATCACCATCCTGTCTGACTCTCGAAACAACCTATATAATAAAAATGAGGTTCTAGGCTTCAGGTCTTAGGAAGCATCACTACAAACAAAGCTAGTGGAGGTGACGGAATTTCAGTTGAGCTATTTCAAATCCTAAAAGACAGTGTTGTGAAAGTGCTGCACTCAATATGCCAGCAAATTTGGAAAATTCAGCAGTGGCCACAGGACTGGAAAAGGTCAGTTTTCATTCCAATTCCAAAGAAAGGCAATGCCAAAGAATGCTCAAACTGCCACACAATTGCACTCATCTCTCACCCTCAAAATTCTCCAAGCTATTCTGCAGCAATACATGAACCGTGAGCTTCCAGATGTTCAAGCTGCTTTTAGAAAAGGCACAGGAACCAGAGATCAAAATACCAACAGCCACTGGATCATTGAAAAAGCAAGAGAGTTCCAGAAAAACATCTATTTCTGCTTTATTGACTATGCCAAAGCCTTTGACTGTGTGGATCACAAGAAACTGTGGAAAATTCTGAAAGAGATGGGACTAACAGGCCAACTGACCTGCTTCTTGAAAAACCTATATGCAGGTCAGGAAGCAACAGTTAGAACTGGACATGGAACAACACTGGTTCCAAACAGGAAAAGGAGTATGTCAAGGCTGTATATTGTCACCCTGCTTATTTAACTTCTATGCAGAGTATATCATGAGAAACGCTGGGCTGGATGAAGCACAAGCTGGAATCAAGATTGCCGGGAGAAATATCAATAACCTCAGATATGCAGATGACACGACCATTATGGTAGAACGTGAAGAAGAACTAAAGAGCCTCTTGAAAGTGGAGAGAGAAAAAAGTTGGCTTAAAGCTTAACATTCAGAAAACTAAGATCTTGGCATCTGGTCCCATCACTTCATGGCAAATAGATGGGGAAACATTGGAACCAGTGGCTGACTTTATTTTGGGGGGCTCCAAAATCACTGCAGATGGTGACTGCAGCCATGAAATTAAAAGACACTTACTCCTTGGAAGGAAGGTTGTGACTAACCTAGACAGCACTTTAAAAAGCAGAGGCATTACTTTGCCAACAAAGGTCCCTCTCATCAAGGCTATGGTTTATCCAGTAGTCACGTATGGATGTGCAAATTGGACTGAACGCTGAGCACCAAAGAATTGATGCTTTTAAAATGTGGTGTTGGAGAAGACTCTTGAGAGTCCCTTGGACTGCAAGGAGATCCAACCAGTCCATCCTAAAGGACTTCAGTCATGGGTGTTCATTGGAAGGACTGATGTTTAAGCTGAAACTCCAATACTTTGGCCACCTGATGCGAAGAGCTGACTCATTTGAAAAGACTGATCCTGGGAAAGATTGAGGGGAGGAGGACAAGGGGACAACAGAGGATGAGATGGTTGGACGGCATCACCAACTCGATGGACATGAGTTTGGGTGAACTCCAGGAGTTGGTGATGGACAGGGAGGCCTGGTTTGCTGCAGTCCGTGGGGTCGCAAAGAGTTGGACACGACTGAGCGACTGAACTGAAACTGAACCTGGGTTTCAGGTCTGTCGTTCCCCATCTTTGAAAACGAAAACACTGAGACTCCGAGAGGTCCAGGGACTTCTTCGCGCAAGTCCCGCGGCGAGGATGCAAAGAAGTTTCGAGAGTCGGGATTCGAACCTGGGTCTTCCAAAGCTAGTTTCTTCACGGCGGCTTTCAAGAAAGAGAGACACAGAGAGAATTTGGGAGTTTAAAGACCGGAGTTCCTTTGCTGCTCCTGCACTTGAAGCTCCTCGAGGGCAGGGAACAAAGGCCTTCTTCCTCTGGGCCCACGACCGCTAGGCTTGGGCCAACGATATAGAAGCGCAACCGGTCGTCCTTTGGCGGGGGCGGGCGGCTCCCGGGGCCCAGCGTGATAGCGCACCGCGGATGTAGATGCTCTCAAGGCAAACTCAGCTCAGGAGTACCGGATGTGCTCCGCGGGGATCTGAGAGCCGGCGGGGAACGGCGCAGCCTTAGGGACCTCGGGCGCCGGGTGCGATCCGGCCGGGCCTCCGCGCCGCACTGCGCACGCGCGGCGTCGCCGGGCTCCGCCCCCCGAGTAGGGACCTACAGCGGGCGCGGCGGCGGCGGCGGCGGCCTGGCGCTGGCGGTGTAGACACCCTCCACCTCTCCGCGGGACCCAGACCAGCCAGCCCGGTGAGTGACTGAGCCGGTGAAGGGCGAGGGTGCCGGGTCCCGAGTGCGCGAGACGGGACCAAGAGTGCGGAGGGGGTTTGGGGGGCCGGGCTGATTGCAGGGGCCGAACGAGGCCGTGCCGGGCGCGGGCTGCCGGGGCCGGGAGGTGCGGGGGCTTGGCCCCCATGTGCCCGGGGCCGCCCGGCCGGGGGCCTGTGGCCGGAGGCCCGAGGCAGACGCGAGGCGTCCGCGGGCTCCGGCTGGGCGCGGAGGAGGAGGAGGGGGCGGCGGCCTGGACGGGAAAAGGGTCAGGCGGGGGGTGGGAGGGATCCTTCGCCGGGCCGGACCCGGTGTGGGAGGAGGGGCGCGGGGCTTGGACTGGGGGAAGGGGACACGGAGCCAGGGATCGCGAACTCCCGGGGGTGGCGGTGGATCTGCGCGCCTGGCTCCCCCGCGCTCGCCCGCCTTTGTGCCGCTGCGACCTCGCACGCTCGCCTCCAAAAGCGCCAGGTCGCGACCCTCGACTGCTGCTGCTGCGGCGGCGGCGGCAGCAGTAGCGTCTGGCTTGCGGCACTCCGGTCCCGGCCTCCTCCGCCCGCCCCCCAGCGTTTTAAATGTTGCATCTCTCCTGGGAGAGCTCCTACCGGTCGGCTGCGAGCAGGAAGTGTCGTCAGGAGGGCCATTTTTAAAGCCTCCTGTGGGCCTCGGAGGTCCGCGTTGACGTGGTTCGGTCTCCGTGGCCAGAAGGATGCCCCCGCGCGCGCCGCTCCCCCCCACCCCGGAAGGGGGCGCGGTGTTACCCGTCTGCGCCCCCCGCGCCTGCGCTTCCCCGCAGCAGCACTGCGCGAGGTGGACTCGCCCTGGATAATGCGAACCGTCGGTGTGCGCGTGCCAACAATAAACTGGAAAACCCGACTTGGCATTGTTTTTCCTTGGGAGTTTGGGCGCACGTGCCCAGGAATGGGCTTGTTCTTGGAGGGCCTCTGGGCTGGAGAGGGGCGTAAGGGGACGGTAGATGATGGTTGGTCTCCTTCTATAAGTGATGACGTCACTCTTTGGGGGACTTCAATCCCAGCTGCTTTTGTATCTTATTGCTTTTGGGGGTTCTTTAGGCAGTTTAAAGCCAAAGAGACCATGCAGGGTGCAAAAGAACGAAAATGCCCGAATCGGAAAGGGAGAAAAAGCCAAAGGAGAGAATGAAAGAAAACACTTAGGTTCCTATGTATACGTTGGTTATTCAGTGTATCCCGTGAAAATACCCTTGATTTTTAAAAACTGAGATAGTGAACAGTTTATTAATCTAAGGTAGGAAAATGAAAAGTGAAATAGCACTGTGTTTTGGTTAAAAACAAACGTCTACACGGCTAAACTGTTGTGGTAGATCCCTGAAACATTAACCCTTAAGCTTAGAATTGAAGCCACCAAGAGTGAGACAAAACCTTTGGTCTCCAGGAAGAGGCAGCCCTTTCCTATGGAAGAGCAGAGAGGATAGGAATCTGTTTATCTGAGTCAGGTATGCAAAGTTCATTCCAATCCCTGATGATACTGGCCCAGCAAATGGTGGTTAAAACCAGTATCCCAATATAGTCTGCTTAGGTAGAATACAAGTGTTTGACTTTTTAAATTGTATCAATGTTGTCTCTAACCTACGATGCATTTTTAAAAGTTTTTTTATTTTTTAATCTTGGATCTAATATAGCCTTGAAAAATAATACTTTTGTACATATTTAGTTTTGTTGTGCTGCTAAACATTTATTGTAAGGTGCTTCTTGGAAACAGACAAAGGAGCTCATTATTTATTGGGCCTCCTCCTTCATATGTTACGCCAAACTAATGTAGATTTTTAAAAGTCCAGTAATAGTAATTTAAAAATACACATAGGTCTACTGATCTATTCACTTGAAAGTAAGGGGATGTGGGCCAGTTTATGAGGAGAAAGAAGAACAAAGAACATTGTTATTGTCATCAGGAAGGCTGACATTTTTTTCATTCGTCGACTCCTTCATTCAGCCAATACACATTGACTGCCTTGTGTGACCAAGCCTTTGGTCAACAGGGTCCCCACCAGTGAAGCTTTCTCGGTCTCAATTGTTCCCAAGCAGCCTGGCACAGACGGCATTTTCTTTGTTCATGTATTCAGACTCAGGCAACTGCAGTCTTTAGAATGCATCCTGGGGATGAAAGTGGCTGGGGACCATCCGATCCAGACATTCTCATCCTAGGGTGGGGAGTGGGGAGGCATCAGAATGACCTGGGAAGAACTGGGAGCCTTGTGCCTGAGCCCACCCCAGAGAAGTGCAGTCTGAGTCATTCTTCCACCTGAGTCCTGGGAAGCCTTTTTCCCTTTTACTTTGAGCTCCCTTGCTGGAAAAGCACTTTGGGGGCTCAGCCCTCTTTTTCTCTACAAGCAAGAAGGACATGGAGAAACCAAGGCTACACGGACCCAGGACTTAAACCCCAGTGTCTGGCTTCTGTTGCCGGACCTTTGTGTGGTGCCTCACTGCCTCCCAGGGTTCTGAGCATAGAGGCCTGTGTCAGAGCCTGGGGTGAGAGCAGAGGGGCCTCGGTGCCTGAGAAAGGAGGGAAGAGCCCATGGGACTCGCCATGGTTTTGACTTACTCAGCTGCTCGATGGCTCCGGGCAGGAAGTAAGAATGGTGCCCAGCTGTGACTGCTGTTCCAGCCTCCCTCAGCAGGGTAGCGGAAAGAATTTAGGTTAAACGCCAACTGACCAATTCCGTGACCTGGGAAAAGCCAGTCTCTCCAGAACTTACAAGAAGCAGGTAAGCTTCTGTAAGTTGGAGGGAGCACTTTGAGGAGTAATGGAGGTAATGTATGAATCTGCCTCTGTACCCCACCCCCCACTTCCACCTGACTTGGGCCACAGTGCCCAGTTTTGGTAACACAGCCAGCCACTGAGAGCATCTGCATCAGCTCACTAGTATGGCATTTACCACCTCCCTGAAAGCACCTGTTTACTTCGCTGCATCCCTTGTCCACACTTTCTTAAAGACAGCAGGCTGGGCAGGGGTCCGGTAAGCAGCCCTGACTCACGCCCCTTGTGCTCATGCCGTGTCAGGCACGTTTCAGTTTCCAAGAGTCTGCAAAGGGGTTACTGTCATTACGCACTCCATGGAGAACATCAGTGATGATGTTTCCAAAGTCAGAAGTCTAATAAGCAAGGGTCTACCAGAGTCTACCTGCCTGCTGGTGTCATTACAGTTAAGGCAGTGGCCTTGCCTCACCTCCAGGCACCCAGGGATGAATCGGTATGGGAAGGTTGCACAGGAGTGTTGATATGACACTTGCTCCGCTGCACCTGTAAGGGTGCAGTGAGGGTTCTCAACCTTGACTGCACATTAGAACCACCTGGCAAGCTTTTAAAACACCCTAAGCCTTCCCCACCACACACAGGGGGGCCCAGGCAGTGTTGTTTTTAAAGCTCAGGTAAATTCGCTATGTAGGAGAGTGACTAAACATCATAGAGACCTCATTAAAGAAGTTTGGCATCCAGGCATATTCTGACAGGCTGAGTACCCTGATGCAGCCAAGGTTAAGAATCAGCAGGAGGAATTTTTCTTTGTTTAGTTATACTTTTTTATTTAACTCTTACTCCATTTCTTCTACAAAACTTTGACTTTAAGGCAAAAAAAATGGAGGGAAGTACAAAGATGTATTTGTCCTTTGTTTTTATCACCTTTAGAGACCTGAAGTCACTAAGAACTTTTAATAAGTAGTACAACCTAGTGTTTGAAAATGAAAGTAGCTCAGTCATGTCCGACTCTTTGCGACCCCATGGACAACATGATCCATGGAATTCTCTAGGCCAGAATACTGGAGTGGGTAGCCTCTCCTTTCTCCAGGGGATCTTCCCAACCCAGGGATCAAACTCAGGTCTCCTGCATTGCAGGCAGATTCTTTACCAGCTGAGCCACAAGGGAAGCTACCTTTCTTAAAATGCTAACAAGAGCATAGTTGCCTCTTAAGTTTTTTTTTCCCCCCATATGTAGAACCCTAAGTTTTGACACTAGTCGTATTCTTGGTTTAGAAATGTTCTCTCTTAAAGTTGTTCACAACTGCAGTGTCCAGTCCGCCCCTAGGGAACTCGCTTTGTGGACTGCTGAGTGGGGGAGAAGAGCCTTCCCTCCAGCCAGAGACCTTTATCTCATTAGGCTTATTTGTTAAACTAAGGATCTGCTCCTCTGTGATGGCTGGAATCTTCTACACTTGAAGGAATCTTCCTTAACCAGAAATACGTTGGCTTATTTCTTGACAAAACCTTTAGTTTGCCAAACATAAGCCTACCTGCTAGCTGTATATACCATTTCCTCACATCAGCCATGTCAGTTAGGGTATTACTCCCAAAACCTAGGGAACCTTGCTCCTGGTAACCCACGGAGATTGCTCTTTCCACTCGAGCGCACTTTCTTTTCACCTGGAAAGCTGAAGAATCAGAACACAGGCTCTCTTGCCCAAGCTTCTTGCCTCATTCTGTGTGTCCCAAGTGATACACTTGGATTCAGAAGGAAATCTAAGATCCCAGAGATGTATATTTGTCAGCAACATTTAGAAGTCTTTTTTGCCATCAAGATGGCTATCAGTTCAGTCATTTCAAATGAAAGTAAATGAGCAAAAAGAAAATACTTCATTAATGTTTTCCATTGTGTAGATCTATTTACCATTCAGTTCAATTCTGATTCTTTGGTAGTGAGGCGATTGTTTCTCCTTGAATACTGGCTTACTGGGTAGGTGTTGGCAGTTTACACAACTAATGTTGGACTGTTACCCTGATCAGGTAGCACTCATTTACATGCTACTGGTCACTTAGGGGTAGAATTTCTCAAATTTTTGGTTATTGAGACACATTAGAGTAGCCTGTGCTCTCTTTGGCTTAATAGACAAAATGAAAGGATTCCTGTCTTCAAAGAGCTTTCTCGTTTGCTTCTCTGTCCAAGAAAGGATGCAGTCAGCCAGTTTGGTGGGTATTTCATGAACACAAGATGTACATGATAATCCTTGTAGCATACATATGATTTAACTTCCTAGCAACTGTTTTTTGGTGTTTTGTTGTTTTTTAATTTTGCACATTAACATCTAGTGTGGGAACACATTCATTTGCTACAGGGATAATGCACAATTCAGCTGAGCTTAGAGAGGAAGAAGTCAGTCAGTACACTGGATTATATGGAAACCTATGTTGTAGTGAGCACTCTTGTAGATAAAGCATCTTTTTCTTGGCAACTATAAGCACCTGTTGGCCTGTTTGCCACTAAGGCAAGGTGGATGGCTTGACCCCAGAGGTGACTTCTCTTGTAGAGTGTACAACCTGAAAGTTATAAAATGAGATTCACTGTGTACTCCAGAAAAAGCCAGGTAACAAAGAATCATGTGTTTAGTTCTTGGACTATGTATGTGATAGGCATCACTTCTTCTATTTTCTTCATAAAGGGAAAATAATATTTTTAGCCGTTGTGTGTGAGTGACTTAGCACCTAAGTGCTTATAGTCGCACTGTCACATTCAGTCCTCACGACAGCCCCATGAGATACAGTAGTAGCTGTTCAGTCGCTCAGTCGTGTCCGACTCTTGGCGGCCCCATGGACTCTGCGGCGCAGCAGGCTTCCCTGTCCTTCACTGTCTCCCAGAGTTTGCTCAAGCTCCTGTCCATTAAGTAGGTGATGCCATCCAACCATCTCATCCTCTGTCATCCCCTTCTCCTCCCACCTTCAATCTTTCCCAGCATCAGGGCCTTTTCTAATGAGTTGGCTCTGAACATCAGGTGGCCAAAGTATTGGAGTTTCAGCTTCAGCATCAGTCCTTCCAGTGAATATTGTAGTAGGTACTGCTGCTGTCCATTGTACAGTTGCACAGTTTGCTTCAGGTCAGGTCTGGAAAGCGATGGGATAGGCTTAGAAACCCTATGATCTAATTCCAGAATCTGCTGCCTTAAACCTTGTTTTCCTGCTTTTTGTTTTTCTATTGACACTTTACGTGTCCAGTATTTAGGAGTCAGGTGCTTCCTTTTTAATAAAAATTTACACACTCTTCATGATTTTTATAGCCCTCAGTGTCACTGGACTGGTTTCTAACAAACTTAACATTTTTCTCAGTCTGTACCGTCAAATAAATTTTGAAGTCACCACGTCAAGTGAGCTCAAAGTCAGAAGGAAAACCTGGCAGGGATGAGTGCTGCTGCTCGGCTTTTTCCCAGGAAAAGGCAAGACTCGGTCTAGTGGAAGTACATCTGTCACGCGTTGTGTGCCGCCTCTTTGTTCACGGGAGTCATCTTTCTCTGATGCTGGAGGTAATCGTGCATTAAAAAGCACACTTTTCGCCATTTGAAAATGGGCAACGGAACAGTAACTTTTATTTATCATGTCCAAAGTTAATAGTACTAAGTATCTTCTATGTTTTTGAGAGCCTTCCTAAATAAACTTTTAAAAAGTATGTCTCTAGTCCTAGGAGATCCAATGCAGAGATATGTTGTAAAGGGCACCGTGAGTTTGGAAGGCAAGTGACCCCAGAGACTGAAGTTACTCATAATTGGTTAGTGGCCTCTCAGCATCTGGCCCACACGGGACCCTCACATCCACAGTGTTTCATGTAATCCTTGGTCATCAGTTCACTGGGCAGTGATCTGCCACAGGGCCCAGGTTCACGGGTGCTGTACCTGAGTGTGAGCCAGGTAGAGAAAGGGGCATGGAGGGAGCAAGGTCCTGGGAACCTGTTACTCAGGTGTGCTTGGCGCAGCCTCAGGAGTGTCCAAGTGTGAATGCCAACGCCAGAGCCATCTCGTTCTTCCACTGCATCCATTTACCTCTGTCTTGGGATGCTACATCTGAGATCTTTTTCACCGTGACTAGCTGCACATGTTATGATGGTCAAAGATAATTTTGTTTTGAAGAAGCTGGACATCTTTCGTTACCTGAATGGAGGGAAGTACCAGAGTAGAAACTGCATAGTTTTGAGACTGGCTTAGAAGCCAAGAAGGTGCTCTGAAGCAGGTGACATCACTGGGCCATGGCCTAGCACCTTGACTCCCCCGTTAAACTGAATTTTCTAGTCAGATCTCATGCTTCATATTGGCACTCATTTCTGTGGATTCCTTATTCAAAATAGCTGCTGGCATGGCCTTGCAGAAGCACCCCCAGGAGGCCCCCCACTGCTGAGGCACTGAGCATGTGTGGTTAGTTCTCTAGACTTTCTGCCCAGTGGGATGTTCCCCACTTTTTGCTAAGGTCTTTATCACCCAGTCCAAGTCTCCAGTCCAGGAGGAATGACACCTCTCTACCTTTCAAAAGTATTTGGAGAGGAAATGGCAAAACTGCCTTTTTTGTTTGGTTTTTAAAGAGTTGGTAAGCAGGTTGTACCAGGCAAGCAAGTTATTTCCTCCTCCCCCATCCCCTCCTTTTCCCTCCCTCTCTTTCCTTTCTTATCTCTCCTCTTCCTTTTCCTACTCTCTCTCCCCTCTCTCTTTCTTTCTTGCTCACTCAAGATTATGAGGCTGGTATGCACATCTTGTAAACAGAATTGAGACAGGATGAGAGAGGAAAGGGGCATACAAATGAATGGTCTATCAGGGATTCAGTGGTTAGGATCTAAGGAAGTTACAGGGATGCTGGTTTCAGTTTTATTGAAGGGTAAATTCTGGACAATGAAACTGCCCGAAGAGGAAAGGTGTTTGGGAGTTATCAGAGCATCGACTGCATGACCAGCTGGTGAAGATGGTTTAAAAGACTGAAGTGTTGCTCAAAGTCTCGGCCAGTGATTTCTGATAGTGCCTTTTCATCAGAATTACATGAGTGACCATGGGCATCTCTTCCTTATCTCTCTCCCACTGAAGTTTAGATGCGTGAGCTTTGGGGTGAAGCCCAGGAGTATCTGTGTTCGCTGTGATTCCGTGGCTCCTCCAGATTCAGGAACCACTACATAAGATCCCTTTTTCAGCCTCTGCATTCCTCCAACCAGTGGTTTTCTTAGGCTCTGCCTGCAGCCATTGCTTCCTCTGTTTTAGCAGGATGCAAAAGCCAACTGAACATGTGGGTGATTGTAGCACTCTTAGATGATCAAACGTGTATAACTTCAGCCTTTCAGACATATTTTGTGTGGCCCTTGGCTTGTGAGCAGAGTGCCAGAAGGAAAGGGCTAATTCCCATTCCTGTATCTGAACAGACACCAAGGCCTTGTGTGACTCTTGACACTTGGGGAAGCGCTTGAAAGTACATACGCATTGTCTTGTATTCTTTAGCGCTTTGGTCCTCTTGCAGCTCTGTGGAGGAAGCTGAGTCAGCGTCTGTGATTCTGATTGCCAGATTGAAAAAAAAAAACCTGAAGCGAGGAAGGTTGAAAGTGTTTTGGTTTTTTTTTTTTTTTAAGGTAATGAGAGGAAGGCTTTCCACAGATCCCGAACTAAAATGGTTTTTGCTTTGCTGCTAGCTCTGTGTATGCTGAAAAAAGAATGTGTGTTGAAAGATAACTATTTTTATGTGAGAATCACTGCATTGCCTGCATTGTGGTCCTGGCTCCAGACAACGAGAGTGCAGTCCTGGCCGCCTCCCTCTCCCCGTCTCCCTGCTGCCTTCATTTTGCCCTCCCAGACCTGGGTCCCTGCAGCAGCTGGAGGCAGCGGCTGGAATAAAGGTCAGGCCATGTCGTATATCTCGGCTCCACCCTCTCTGCATGTCTCCCTCATGTGCTGGAGAAGCCACTCCTCACGATACTGCACTGTCGGTCTTCCCTGGACCCCTCTCCCCTTCCCCTACCCCTGACCAGATCTGCCACCCCCCTTGTCCAGCACCCCCTTTCTTGTTCACTGACCCCCAGCCTCCTTACTGTCGCTCAGGTGGTCCAGGCCCACTTCCTATAGACCTTCACCCTCCCTCTGCCTGAAGCGGCCTCCACCAAGGCTGCCCGAGGTCTCTGCTCCAATGTCGGCTTATCCTCAGGCCTCTCCTGACTGTCCACACGTCCACGCCCCAGCCCTCAGCCTCATCCAATACTTATGCCCTGTCCCCTTTGCCTAGTTTTATGGTTTGTTTCCCCCAGTCGTTGGCCACCTTTTGTTGTCTCCCCTCTCTGCACTCTCATGAGGGGAGGGACAAATGTATTTCTCATCGCTGCCCTGTAGGAGCTGGAGCACGTCTGTCAGCTGCCTGGCGCCTGATAGATGCTCAGTAAGATGTGAAGTGGGTATCTGTCTACCTTCTGTTGTCAGGATGTTGTTGGCTTCTTAGCACTTGTGCAAGCAAATGGGGTGCACGAGGGAGAGCTGGGGTTCATGCTCATGATTCAGTGTACATAGAAACCAGTGGACCCCAGAGCCAGTGTCCTGGCTGTACCAATTATGCATGTTTAGAAGCTGAAGTGACAAAAGGTATTAGGGAGGTTGATACAAAATTACACTTGTGAAATTGCTAGATGCTCTGAATGACACTTAAAAGTAACTCACTCAGCAAAGGCCATCCCAAGTGACTGCCATGATTACTACCGTGCTAAAGTGATGACTTTTAGAGGGTGGATGACTTTCGGTTGAGGCTTGTTACTTGGCAGTTCTGCTGTGCTACGTACTATGTATACCAGGGCTTCCCTGGTGGCTCCGCTGGTAAAGAATCCACCTACAACGAGAGAGATGTGGGTTCCATCCCTGGGCTGGGAAGATGCCCTGGAGAAGGGAACGGCTACCCACTCTAGTATTCTGGCCTGAAGAATCCCGTGGACTGTATAGGGTTGCAAGAGTTGGATATGACTGAGCAACTTTGACTTCACCTCTTTGTACTGTGTTACTATCAACATGTGCACCAAAATAACAGGTAAAGATTTAGCATAAAATTCCCAGGGTCATTGAAATAGAGGGTAAGTCTGGAAACATGTTAGCTAAGCTAAACCTTAAGTTCATGCATTAATCATGCTTTATGATCTCTTTATTTTCCCCTTAGTGTTGCCTGGAATATCAGAGAATTGGAACCAGTCACATTTGAGGATCCTAACCTGCTTTATGAAGAAAGATAATTAAGTATGCTCCTACGTACCCTGCCATAAAGTGTACCAAGGATGCTTCCTAAGGATTTTATCATATGAAATCTTTCTGGATTTCTGCAGGCTTTTTAGAAATGCAAATGAAGAGATGAAGGACATTGGACAGCAACTCTATAGCACAGAAGTGGGTGATGGACGTAATGCTTTGACCATGTCACCCAAACAGCCTAATGCTCATCGAGGGACTCGACCAGGCAGACCGGACGCTCAGACTCTTCTGTATCAAGGCTCCGAGGCAGAGTCTGCCGCCATGACCATTGCTACATGTGTAAAGTGCAAGAGTGTGCATGAGGTCCCACCTCAGGATCTGAAAAAGGGTACTGGACAAAGCCAGAAGGAGGACAAATACGTTTGCTTCAAATGCAACCTTGGCGTGGCCTCTCCCCATTTCCACTTCGTCAACAACAGTCGCAGTGCTACTCAAGTAGGAAATAAACCGGAAGCCGTCTCAGGTTCTGTCAATCACAAGTTTAAGGTAAGGAACTTCAAGCCAGGCAAATACTATTGTGACAAATGTCGCTTTTCCACAAAGGACCCTCTGCAGTACAAAAAGCACACACTTCAGCACGAAGAGATTAAGTTTGTCTGTTCTCATTGTGGCTGCATTTCCTACACGAAAGGGGAATTTCAGAGACACCTGGTGAAGCACACAGGCGTTTTCCCTTATCGATGTGAGTACTGTGACTATGGTGCTATCAGAAATGACTACATCGTCAACATAGGAGGAGAGTCCACGAGAAGGTGGGGGCAAAACGGCCACCCAAAGCCGTCACCAGGCTGGAGCCAAAAAGGATCAGCGCCTCCAAGCAAAACCCAGAGCTTTCAAAAGCTTCCAGTCCCAGGACTACATTTCAAAATAAGGTGTCAGATCAGCTCTCAAGGTTCTCCCTCCACACAAGTAAAGACAAGACGCACAGCATCACGTTGTTATCCGAATCCAAAGACTACCAGAAAGACGTAGTGTGCATCCCACACAAAGGGGCCCTGTCAGAGCCCACTGAGGTCAGCCTGCTGGAGAACAAAAGTGTGGAGGTGGAAGTCTTGTCCCCCTCAAAAGAGCCCGTGCAGCCAGGGATGCCGTTAACAGTGGTGGCACCAGCCGAACTTGTCGTCCCCGCCAACTGTCTAGCCCAGCTGATGGATGTGAAGGTTGTCAACGGAACGCAGCAGCTTGTGCTCAAACTGTTTCCCCTGGAAGAAACTAATAGCCTCGACACCAGTGGAGGCAATAGAGGTAGTTTTGAACGTGGGTCTAAAGAGAGAGGTGCAAGCGAGCAGGAAAAAATGGCTTCCACAGAGCCCACTCAGTCCCTCGCGATTGAAGGGACTATTGGAAAACTTGGAGGCATCAGTAGTCTACAGTCATCAGTTCAGAAGCAACTTAAACATGTGAGATGGGTGAGGTCTTATGATTTTTTCATGCCAAATTCTGGCAGGCACAGCAGCGGAGAATCCCTGCTCAACCCAGGGAGAGTTGAGAGTTTGCAGAAAAAAGGTTACCCGTATCCCCATAGAGCTGCTCTGCCTTCCATTGCCTTCAAAGGCCATTCTCCATTATCTCTAGTGAAAAATGGTGTCTTACGTAGTCTTGGAACTTCATCGAACTCTTTTCCATATAAAGCTGCCCTTTCTTTTTCTGAAGACAGAAGAAACTTAGCCAGTGACCTGCCGCAGTTATTTCCTGCCTCTGCACCGCCTGCAACCATTTCCTTCTCTGGAGAAAAGGACTCACTGCCCCTTATCAGAATGACTTGGGCTCTAGGAATGAGATCAGCCTTCCTGCGAAAACGGTCGCCCCTCCCAGGAAGCTGCAAGACAACCAGACACAGGAATACAAGGCAGTTTCAAATGCAGGCCAGGTTTCCTCTCTACACAGAAGTGAGTATTTACACATCAATGTAATGGGAGAAGACAGAGTCAGAGCCCAACAGTCCGGGGATAAACCTCTGGAATTAAAGAATCCCGACCAGACTAATGACTCCTTCGATGGCCCGGTGATCTCCTCTGTCTTTTCTCTGAGCTCTGGATCTGAAAACGTCCCTGAGGGCATCAAGTGGAATAGTTCAACATCCAAAATAAAGTCAATTGAACTCTTGCGCAGAAAGATAGCCCAGTTAATCGAATCCTGTGGCAAGCCTTCCTCTCTGGCTGCAAACAGCGCCCATCGACATTCTGCAGGGAAGGCGTCTAAGGTCACTTCAAAAGCCACGCCTGAAGGCGTCCAGGAAATTAACGTGTCCTTCACCAATGCTGGCTGTTCCACTGGCACGCTCCCCAGACCTCAGGATGCCGCTGGCGTTAGTGGACAGCTCACACACCAGCAGGCGTATCCACAGCTTGTTGAAGGCAGCAGTGGGAAAACCGAAAGCAGACTGACCAAGAAGCCGCACGTGTCTACTCCCGTGTTAATCCCCAAGGGGGCCGTGTTGAGGGTTCTTAATTCCTCTGAGGATTCCCACATCATAGAGGCAACCTGCGAAGCACCTGTCAACATCCCGTGCACTGAGACAGAGTTAATAAAGCCCGTTCCACTCTGCCCAATGAAACAGACAGACCCGGACGTACAGTTTCTGACGAGTGAAAGTGGGCCCATAGATATGTCCCCAAATCACGATCTATCTTTTCGGCCTAAATCTCGAAAAGAGAGTGCCCATTGTAGCACCGTCCCCAGAAAACCCGGATCCATGCACAGCCCACAAGGAAGCAGTGAAATGAGCAAGCAAGCTAAACTGTTTCCCAGAAGTCTTCCCATCAGTAAAAAAAACCCAGACAAATCAGTTCATCCAAGAAGAAAAGCAAAATCCAGACTGACCCCAGCCGCTGTTTCAGGGATCCTTCCATTTTTCAGGTTGCAAGACAGCTTCGACTGATCGCAGCTAAACCAGACCAGTTGATCAAATGCCCTCGTCGGAACCAGCCCGTTATCGTGTTAAACCATCCTGACGTTGACTCACCAGAGGTGTCCAACGTGATGAAGGTAATAAACAAGTACAAAGGCAACGTCCTCAAGGTGGTGTTGTCAGAGAGGACTAGGTGTCAGTTAGGCATGAGGCGGCACCACATCCGACTGACCTACCAGAACGCGGAGGAAGCCAATCAGATCAAAAGGCAAATGATGCTGAAAATGAAACTGAAGAAGGTTCATAAAAACAACTACCAGGTGGTGGATTCCTTGCCTGATGACTCATCTCAGTGTATATTTAAGTGCTGGTTTTGTGGGCGACTCTACGAGGACCAGGAAGAGTGGATGAGTCACGGCCAGCGGCATTTGATAGAAGCAACCAGAGACTGGGATGTTCTTTCTTCCAAGGGCAAATAAGTGAAAAACCGATCTAGGAAGCACGGTGTTTTTGCTCCTTTTCAGTTGGTCCTGGTTTGGGTGGTTTGGTTTTGAGTCCCTCCCTGACTCAGTGGGGGAAACAGAGTATGCAGGGATGGGAGGGTGGGTCAGTCTTGAGATCCTCCTGGGAATGTGGAGAGCCACGAGTGAGCCCAAGCTGGGTGCCTGGATCTCAGAAGGGTCTGTGTCCCTGAAGGAGTGTGCACAGATTCACCTACATGCATTTGTTTGGAGAGAAGGGAAACTCGGAACAGATTTTCAGTGGGATCTGAGATTTCTTTTCAGTCAGCAGCCTTTTTCCGAGTAGATAGCAAATCTTTTCTTATCCATTCAGAGGGGCACGTTTAGAACGTTTGACACATGCTCTTTATATAACAAAATGCTACCGAAGAATTAAACCCAGGTCTTGGTGTGCACATCCCTTGTGGTGGTTTTTTTTTTTTTACATTTTGCATTACCTCATCTCCTAAATATTTGGTACATAATGGAGATTACGTTTGCTACTTCATTTTCTTAAATTTGGTTATAAGAAAGCGGCATTCTTTAAATCCCTCACCCACTCGGCAGTGTTGCTGAGTGTTCATGGTAGCACAGAGAAGTTGTGCTTTTGTTGACCCCTTTAAAGAATGATTCCAAAGGTTGGCTTGAGTTTGCAACAACAGCAGATGTTAGGGGAAGAATAAAAGATTTTCAAGCTTTTGCTTTCAAGTACCTTGATTTATGATGGTGAGGGAGGGAATGTGCCTTTTTGGAAGAAGAAAAAGAGAAAATACCTAAAGTTGTCTCCTGTTTGCCCTTGCCACTCTCCTGAAAGTCGGCTGAGTAATCCACGTCCACTGTGAGTGAACAGGCTTCTTTGAACTTGGATGAAGTCTGGGGAGACAAGTCGAGGTAGGATTGGGAAGCAAGTTGGAGCTTTCGTGAGACTGTGAGTTTTGGTTTGTTTCCCCCCAAACCAGGACTGGGTCCTGCACACTCTGTGTTCCTCCACCATCCGTGGGTCAGAGCTGCCAGGTCATATTCTGCCCTCCCTTGGTGGGTTTTCTGAACAGGCCCTCTTACGGAATAAGACCGCTTCCCCACTCACCTGTCCACTCCTTAAGAGTTTTCCCTCATGAAAACACTGTGAACAGGCAGGAATCCACAAAATGGAAACCTCCCCACTCTCTTTATTTTAAGTTCCAAGAACACTACCCTGTTTTCATCAATGGTAATTTCTAACTGATCTCAGCTGCAATCAGGCCTTCCCTGTTGCTCACCCCATTTGGGAAGCAGCTCCGAGAACACTCCAGCTCCCCTCCACCAGCAGAAGGCAGGGCTGGTGCTGGTCTCCACAGCCCACCCTCTGCACCACCGTGGCTGCATGGGCAGGTGGATGGCTTGGCAAACACGGCTCCACCTGGGTTGTAGTCCTCACATGCCAGCCAGCCCCAAGCCGGCCATAATGCAGAGCACAAATGCAAGGCAGCCCCAGTGCACATGTTTTCCTTCCTTTTGTATTCCTTCCTTGGAGAACTGGGGGCGATTATATCTGAAAAGGGCATGAGCAGGCTTCTTGTTGGCTTGGCAGTTGGAGGCTTCCTGATCCTTTTCCATGTGGGGAAGTCTTAAGGCTATCCTCTGATATATTTGATTGTAATACTTTGTAGTTGGTTCTCATTACAGATAAACTGACGTGGCTTGTGTGTAGTTTAATACATAATCATTACGTTGGTTTATGAGTTAGTTTTTTATTGAAATTTGAAACTTAGGTTTTTTATATGTGTATATACATCTGTACACATATAATTTTTACCATATGAAGACTGTGGTAGCTAATTTTCTGATTTCCTATTTTATAATGGAATTATGTAGCCTGGAAAAATATAAAGCATTTTATATTCTAGAAATAATTTATTTTGGAAGCACATTTTTATAATGGTCTGATCTTGTTTTTAGAAAATGAAAGCACAGTAAATGATGGGTCTGTATTTCCATGAACAAATGGGTATATTGTTTCAGTACAGTATTTAGTCCTTGTGCATTTCTAGTTGGTGCTTTTGGGGAAATGGGTCATGTGTACCACCACTTCACTACATAAAGGAGAGCATTCTTAAGTTTTATCCACAGAAGACTTGTTATCCCCCAACCCCCTAGCATGAAAGAAGGCTCTTAAGAGTTGAGGGGAGAAGAAAATGCTGTGATTTTGTTTTTTTCCTCCTTCTATACCTCACTGCTTGGTAGTATCTTTCCTGAAAGGCTAGACCTTGACCTTCCAGGAAAGATGACCTTGAATCAGGTCAGAGTGTTAAGTGTCAACATGAAGAATTCACACTTGGCATCATCAACTGTTTTTCAAGTATTACCTAAAAGTCAGCTTATGTACTTGTATGGAGCAAAATTTTGTGAGTAGAATATGTAGCTAGGCTTCTTGAGATTTTCAGAATGACAGTACCTTTTAAGAAATTAAGAGGGCTTCCTGAAAGTCATGAAAACATGAGAAAGCAAAACATGTCTTCCTTATATAAAGAACCTTAGAAAATATTGTGTTAATATGTAGCTTAATGTCATGAAACGAACAAAATTGGAGAAGGTAGAGGCAGAGCTGTGTTGAGTATTTGTCAACTTCTTACCTTAATATTTGAAGGATCTCTACTCACTAAATGTTATTCATAGTTCTTAACTACAAAAATCATTAACTTATTTTTTGAAGTAGATTTTCTTACTTTGGAGGATCAGGAATGAGATGACCTTCTTATATTTATGATATGACTATGACAGTGAAAAAAAATTTTTTAATATACCCAGAGGCTATTTTCGGAGAAGTCAGTGGCACCCCACTCCAGTATTCTTGCCTGGAAAATCCCATGGATGGAGAAGCCTGGTGGGCTGCAGTCCATGCTAAGGGTCAGGCACAACTGAGCGACTTCCCTTTCACTTTTCACTTTCATGCATTGGAGAAGGAAATGGCAACCCACTCCAGTGTTCATGCCTGGAGAATCCCAGGGATGGGGGACCCTGGTGGGCTGCCGTCTCTGGAGTCGCACAGAGTCAGACATGACTGAAGTGACTTAGCAGCAGCAGCAGCAGAGGCTGTTTTACTCAAATTTATATCCCCAGTCCAAAACACTAGGGCTGTTGGTTGAACTAAACTGAATGCAATGTATTAACCCTCCAGAGTTCCATCCCTCTTTTTTTTTTTTAGGACATAATGATGTAAGCCACTCCAGAAAATGAAGATGTGATGCTGCTCAGCCTTTGGGATATTTTTTGAATCTGTCAGTGTCCGATTGAGCAGAAAACATCACATAACATGTTGTAAGCATTATTATATGTCCTGCATTAACAGTCTGTGTGTCTGCTGCTCTGACTTTGAAACACATTATGTATATAGTTAGAGACGTTGGCGTAACTTTTGTTCAATAAAACAACTGTAAAATTCTCTCCGTCCTTTCATTTCACGTGTTCTGTGGGTTGGCTGTTACACAGCTGACCTCTGATACATTTCTGAACCACATGAAAGCATCAGTCTACACCACACAGGTGCTTTGGATTCCATGAAAGTGTATTTTAAATTGGATGCACTGCTGGTTAACCAAGCATGACCTGAAATGAGGCCAGGTGACATTTTTGTTTGCTTTGACTTACCCTCACAAGAAATGCTGGGTTGAGCAGCAATAGCAATTTTCATAGCGTGGTCCTCATCAGAGAAGCTGTCTGGGACTTGCCTTCCATGTAAGGCCTCAACTAGGAGTGGGGCTCGGGTAGGAGGGTCCCCAAGTAGTCACGGAGCTTTCAGGGGCCAGTTGTGTGAGTGACACCCTCTAGCCAAATGTACATGACTGTTTATATCTAGTTTCTCCACATTCTTGGAAAGTATGGGGTATTTGGTGAGGGGGCTTCATTCCCAGTACTCAAGGAGTTGAAAACAGATTTAGACTTGAATATTGGCAAACCCTGTGGAAAATAGAGGAGGTAGGAGCTGCTGAAATTCATCAGTTTGGCTTATTACCTTGCGTTGAGGTAATAGATACAACTGTGTAGAACTAATTAGTTACCACCTTCAGTTATTTGGGCTTCCTAGTGTGGCTCAGTGGTAAAGAGTCTGCCTACCAATGCAGGAGACGCAAGAAACTCGGATTCTGTCCCTTGGTCAGGAAGATCTCCTGGTGTAGGAAATGGCTTCCCGCTCCAGTATTCTTACCTGGATAATTCCATGTGCAGAGGAGCCTGCTGAGCTATATAGTCTACAGGGTCACAAAGAGTCAGACATGACTGAGCACATTTGACTGGTTATCTAAGGGAGTAGAGATCAGATAAGACAGCTGAACCCCAAAGGGAATTTGTATAGCCCTGGACTTCAGGCTGTGATGTCACTAGATGGTGGGCAAGACAGACAAAGGCCAGTAGTTGGGAAATGGCCCTCACTAGTCTACGTATTATAGTTTAAAAAAAAAAAGTCGGAAAAGTTAATAAAACCTGTTAAGCAGGTTCACATGCCAATGAGTGAAGTAGTGGACGTCCGGGACCTTGGGGCAGGAAGCCCCATATACCCTTCTTTGCATCTGTGAACCTCTCCACCTTAACATATATAGAGCGTTATATTGCCACAGGTGTCTGCGTAAATTGCCCTCCTGAGGTTCCAGCACATAGCAGACATACTCTTAAAGTAGTCTAATATGGCCAGTACTGTCCAAATGTAATATGTATACATATTCTTGACTACCTAGTAGCCACACTTAAGACAGTAGAAAGAGCAGATGAGAAAATGTTTTGCCTCAGTACATTCAAAATGTGATTTACCCATATTTCAACATAAAACCTATTGAGATATTTTCTGTGTGTAAACACAAAGGGTGTGTGTATACATAATACATTCGTATACATTAAATGAAGTTTCAGAGTCCGGTATAGTTTAAGCTTAAAACATGTTTCAGTTCTGATAAATTTTTAGTTGTAATGCGATATAGTCCTATCAAAATACTTGTGTGTTTAGTGGAAAGATTGTACTGCTTCAATTTAAAAAATTCAGTTCTCCAGTCACCCTAGCCACATTTCAAGTGTTCATTACCCATATGTGTCTAGTGTTTTATTGTATTGAATAGGACAAAGGAAAATGACTGTATTGTAAGTATTAACTTGTCTGGATTTCTTGATGGGAGGGGTCAAATTTCATTTATCTGTGTGTGTCTGTAAATCTAGGCCAGGCGAGGCTAGGTTTTACTCATATTTAGTAAATGCTTCTGCTCCAGGTTCTGTGTTACTACTCCACAAACAGTTCAATTTCTAGATCTACCTTAAGTGATTGCACATGTGATTTTTGGAGGTTCTTTATTTTGCAAGCATAGATGGTCAACCAAACAGATGTTTAGCACTTATCCACACTGTACTCAGTCTGTCAGGGACCCAGCCCACTGGAGGGGCCGCTCACCTCTGCACCATCTGAACCACGTGGGCTCCTCCGTTACCGCGACAGATGGGAGCGGAAAGTCTTGCATGGGTCGAAAATACACAGCACTTCCACTCACAACCCACTGCCCAGAAGTGGCCACACAACCTTCCAAAGAGGCTTCAAGAGAACAGCCTCACAGCCACTGATGGGTGTCTGACAGGCTGGACCGCAGGCTGAGTGCTGGAGGCATGTGGTAGCAGCTACCGGTGGGGAAGCAACCTGCCAATCCGATGATTGTGTAATGGCAACAGGCTGCTAGGAGCTGGTGAAGGTATGGAGAAAGAGAAACCTCAGCGTGCTGTTTGGTAATATCTAAACTTGAAGGGGCAATATATTGCTCTGTCTGCCTGTCCCTGATCCCTAGTGAGATGGTGCTGGTGGTGCTTTGTTGGCTAGGTCATGTCTTACTTTGCCACCCCATGGACTATAGCACACCAGGCTCCTCTGTCCATGGGATTCTCCAGGCAAGAATACTGGAGTAGGTTGCCATTCCCTTCTCCAGTTTTCAAAAGGATCTGGGTCCAGTTTTTTAAAAATACGAGATAACACCTGAACTCATGAGATTGATAGCCTCGGGAAAGGCAGTTCCAGGTGAATCACTAACTCAGTTGTCCTAACCTCCATTATCAGGGAGACTGACTACCTGTGTGTAACACACCTTCCATATAGGCAGATTCCGTATCTGTATGGTTCTGTCTCTGTGGTTGGGTCTC
The DNA here is from genome assembly GCA_006408675.1 of Madoqua kirkii. Taxonomy (NCBI): domain Eukaryota; kingdom Metazoa; phylum Chordata; class Mammalia; order Artiodactyla; family Bovidae; genus Madoqua; species Madoqua kirkii. The sequence goes on along the minus strand of SJYC01032388.1, from coordinate 8,705 downwards.
CGGGCTGCTGCACTACACGGATTATTGTATTCTTCTTCGGTAATTCTACTGAGATGGTTTACCATTGACAAAAATTAGTCCTGGCTGATATTCTAAGACTACCATTGGCTCTTGGCTGTTTCATATGCATATTAAAATCAGCTCACCAATCCCTGTTGAGATTTTGATTAGAAAATCATGAAACTCATAGATGCATTTGAGGAAAATTGTAATCAATGATAACGTGGCTATCAGTCTGGTGAGATCCCAATAATCTGATAATTAGTTTGAAAATATAATAGAAAATGTGCTGGACAGTAATGTTTTGCCATTTATTCCCTTTTTTTTTTGAAGAACAGTTCTCATTCACAGTAATAAGAACTGTATAGTTTGCATAATCAATTAAAGCCATGAAGGAAGAATTTTAAAGAGGTCAGGAGAATTGCAAAATACAAAGTCAGTATTTTAAAAATCAATCGGATTTCTGACATGAACCATGGAAGTGGCTCTAGTAATGTTCCTCTCACCATTCTATTCAACTGTCTAAAAGAAATCCTAACCAGTGTAGCTGCTGCTGCTGCTAAGTCACTTCAGTGTTGTCCGAAACTTAGCGTCCCCATGGACTGCAGCCTACCAGGCTCCTCTGTCCCTGGGATTCACCAGGCAAGAATACTGGAGTGGGTTGCCATTGCCTTCTCCAACTAGTGTAAAATGTAATGAAAAATGAAAATTGGGATCTATCTATTTTCTATGTAAGCCATAGGCTAGAGCTTAAAAGAAAGAAACATGGGAAGAAATAAAAGTTCCTTAGAGTTTCACCATTCCATTTAAAGCACAATTTTTGCTTTAGGTTTTGGGAGATTACATTTTAACAGTTTAGGGAAACTCTCTTCTATTCATAAATCACTTAGATTATTTTCCATAACTAAGTAACATATTTGAGTTAACTTTTTTCTTTTAAAATCCTAATGTAGTGTATTATTTAAATAAAATTTTCTTGTGTTAAATCTTCCTGGTATCCTTGGGACAAATCTCACTTCCTGATGATCTGTTTGTATGTATATAGTGCTGGTTTACAGATCTAAGAGTTTACACCATAGAATGGATATGTCATTTTATTTCTCCATTTGATGCAAATTGTTTCTGAGACAGAACTGTTGGTCCTTTCAGCGCTAAGCTATCTTGCCAGTAAAGACATCTTGGACATGCATCCGTAGCAGAGACGGAAATTGGGTTGAGGAGATAAAGAGTGGAAAGGCTCACTAATGACTTGATTTCTGTGTACTTTTTCAGGTTTTCCATGCCTTATTAGGTCAGTTATGCTAATCCTGTTTCATTCCATATCTCTAGAAAAATGTAAACAGTAGTCATGTTCTTTTGATGTTTATATCCAAGGAGAATGATGCATCTTATTAGGGACACAGAAATCCATGTGCCATTGTGTACACAAACCACATTCCCCATTTACTGAATGATTTAACAGAGGTTGTAAAGTCAGTTACTTGAGGTGTGCATTAAAATTGTTCTAAAAAGAAGATTTCTTTCAGTTCATGAATGGAGCCCATAAAATCTCTAAAAACAAGGTTTTCTTCATTCTAATTCTTTCCCGGAGAATTTCATGGACTGAGGAGCCTGGTGGGCTACAGTCCATAGGGTTGCACAGAGTCAGGCATGGCTGAAGTGACTTAGCAACCATGCTTGAAGACATGCCTTTAAATGGGTAAAGGACAAAAACGGTTCTTGTCAGGGAATGAAACCTCACCAAGACATAGGGGACAGTCACTGGGCTGCTACGGTTCATGTCTTCAGACGTCTCTCAAGTCACTGGCCATTCATTTGTCACAGTCCCAGTTTCTGCTATTATCCAGGCTAGACTGACAGGCAGTACTGTGGTTTGCCTCATCTAGAATGTATTTGGTTTGTGCTCACCTTCCAGGGACCTAATGTGTGCATGCATGCTAAGTCAATTCAGTCCCATCGACTCTTTGCAACTCTATGGACTGTAGCCCACCAGGCTCCTCTGTCCATGAGATCCTCCAGGCAAGAATGCTGCAGTGGGTTGCCATGCCCTCCTCCAGGGGATCTTCCTGACCCAGGGCTCAAACTCGAGGCTCCTCTGTCTCCTGAATTGGCAGGCAGGTTCCTTACCGCTAGCGCCACCTGGGAAGTCCCCAAAAGCCTATTACACAACAGAGTGGGCTGACAGCAACACCAAGCCTATACTTTTTGGAATAATCTGATAACAAACCTAAATTTGTAGTGGCGTCAATTTGGCAAAGATCTCTGTTGACGTCTGCTGCAGGTTGGGCAGCACTCCTGCTCATCTTGCCTTGGGGGCCATGTTTTAGATGTCAGAGTACAAAACAGAGAAGGGAGGGGCGAAGGAGGAGAGAGGGCTGGCTCTTAGTTGCTTCAGCTAGGGGGGGACATATGCCACGTCCCCAGCGGTCCTTTGGCCAGAATTAGTTTAACAGCTTCAATCAACTTCAAGTTGTTGTTTGTTTAGCTCCTGTGTCTGACTCTTTGCAACCCTATGGACTATATACCCTGGCAGGCTCCTCTGTCCATGGGATTCTCCAGGCAAGAATACTGGAGTAAGTTGTTGTTTCCTTTTCCAACTGACTGCAAGGGAGGTTGGGAAATACAGGGGAGTGCATGGGATATTTGGTAAGCAACGACTTGCCAAAGTAACTGTATGACTTTGAGCAAGTAACTCAACATCTCTCTGCCTCAGTGCATATAGCATTCAGTTCAGTCCAGTTGCTCAGTCGTGTCAGACTCTTCGAGTCCCCATGGACTACAGCAAGCCAGGCCTCCCTGTCCATCACCAACTCCCGGAGCTTACTCAAACTCATGTCCATCGAGTTGGTGATGCCATCCAGCCATCTCATCATCTGTCATCCCCTCTCCTCCTGCCTTCAGTTTTTCCCAACAGGGTATTTTCCAGTGAATCAGTTCTTTGCATCAGGTAGCCAAAGTATTGGAGTTTCAGCTTCAACATCAGTTCTTCCAATGAACACCCAGGACTGATCTCCTTTAGGATGGACGGGTTGGATCTCCTTGCAGTCCAAGGGACTCTCAAGAGTCTTCTCCAACACCACAGTTCAAAAGCATCAATTCTTCAGCCCTCAGCTTTCGTTATAGTCCAACTCTCACATGTATACATGACTACTGGTAAAACCATAGCTTTGACCAAACAAGCCTTTGTCAACAATGGCATATCACGTCATCCTCACTTTTATAACTAAAACTGACTTATTTTTGCATCATGAAGGATTATTATGATAATTCAAGCACACAGCATGATATCTCAGATATAAATAAGTGCTTAATTCAGTAAATATTTACGTACTAGTATATCAAACATCTTTTCTGGGGAAGACACATGTGATCTTGATATCACAGAGGCTCTCATTTTAAGATCCTTGCCCTCACGTTGCATGTCAAACTTACAGTTCAAACTCTGGCCCTTGGACCAGTAGCCATCTGCATCCCTTGACATTTTGTAAGGGCTCCAGATTCTCTGATACCATCCCTGACCACCTGAATCTAAGCCTGCAAGTCCCTGGGTGATTTTTGCATACAACAGTCGGAGAAGTACTGATCTAGAACATTATCCCTTCATTTCTCCCTTCACCGGGCTTATTCTTTCTTTTCTCAAGAACACCTGCTCTAAGTCTCTCATCAACCACACCCCCATCGCGATGTTAGGGATTAGGCGTTGCCATGGCATCGCTACTGCTCTTAGAAAATGAGAGAGAGGAAAGTGCCTAGGGTTCAGCGGGGCAGAGACACTCTCTGTGTTATCAGAGGAGGCAGCATATGCAGGGTTATAATTATGGTAATATGAACTGAGAGTGGTGGGGAAGGAGGGGCCAGCAGGAAGAAAGACAGTAGGAAATTAAAGGAGAGCGTCCTTCAGCTGCACAAACTGAGCCGGGAGTCACAGTGAAACGCAGGTTGCAAAGAACTGATCCGTGATGCTGTTGAGGGTCAATTGGTTAAGAGCTTCTCAGGACTCGTGTGATGACAGCAGACCACCTGGTCACCGTGCCATGATTTTATGGCTCGTTTACAGGGTAGCTGGAGAAGAAAATGGCAACTCACTCCAGTATCCTTGCCTGGAAAATCCCATGGATGAAGAAGCCTGTACAGTCCATGGAGTCGCAGAGAGTCGGACACGACTGAGCGACTTCATTTTCACTTTACAGGGTAGCTGGGACTGAGGGCACAGCTTCTCCAGGCCTGGTACAAAGTCAGCTTGTGATCTGAACTCTGTAGTTTAGTTTGCTGTGCATACAGGTCACAAAGACTCTCACTGAAATCTCCTGTGAATCTCACGCAGTCTGTCTACTGGAGCCGATGCTGCTATTCCAGGGACCATCCTTTGAAAGCCTCAAGTTTTTTCTTTCATGAGAACAGAGCAAGCAGTGGCTGTGGGGTCAAGCTGTTGACAAGCATTTCAAGTCAAATATCCTTATTTATTCTGTGAACTGTTACAAAAAGCAGTTGTTTGCCCAATGCTGCAATTTATCACTTCGGACATAATAGATCCAACCGCAGATTCCTCGATTTTGTCTCCAACACTAAAGGACAACTAGTTAATCTGATTGCAGAATAACCAACTCCCTGGCCTCTCAGCAGCTCCGACAAGACTGACTGAACCTCACTCCTCCAAGTGCTGCCCCGCTTCCACTGTAATTCCTGAGGATTTTGGTCCTGGAGGCTCTTTATAAGGTAATCTGGAGCATGGATGTGTCTCACCCAGAGGTTTTGAGTAGTACTTTATAATGAACAGGGCTTCTCTGATAGCTTAGTTGGTAAAGAATCCATCTGCAATGCAGGAGACCCTGGCTCAATTCCTGGGTCGGGAAGATCTGCTGGAAAGGGGATAGGGCTACCCATTCCAGTATTCTTGGGCTTCCCTTGTGGCTCAGCTGGTGAAGAATCTGCCTGCAGTGCAGGAGACCTGGCTTGGATCCCTGGGTTGGGAAGATCCCTTGGAGAAGGGAAAGGCTACCCACTCCAGTATTCTGGCCTGGAGAATTCCATGGACTGCATAGTCCCTGGGGTTGCAAAGAGTTGGATACGACTGAGCGGCTTTCACTTTAACTTTATAATGAACTCCTAGGACCAGCACGGTATGGGGCGGGGGCTGCTCCTGGAGATCCCCAAGTTCATCTCATGGTTTTAAGAGTCTCTAGGGAGTCTGGCAGGAGCTTCAGGACCAAGCAAAAGGCAGTAGTGTCGCCAGCCTCCCCTCACCAGAAACACACACTGCAGCCAGAGCCTGTCCTCCTTGTGGTGTTGTTGCTGTTCTCAATTTGTCTTCAAACTTTGAGGAACAAATGCATTTTGGCCCTTTGAAAAAACTAATTTAGCCTTTACCCTTTGTTTTAGAAATTATAAACCTGGCAAGTCCCTTCATTTCTTCTGGAAGAAATATCTGTCTTTGGAAGGGATGCATATTATATTTAAAAGAAAATGCCATGATTCTTTCCAGTCTTTATTCATATTAGAAGACATTTCACTAAGAAATCATGACTATATTTTAGCCTCGTCACGGGGCTTATGGAATGTTAGTTCTCTGACCCGGATTGAACCTGGGCCCTCAAAAGTGAAAGCACTGAATCATAACCCCTGGACCATCAGAGAATTCCCTGGAAATGATGATTTAGGACTCAGAGGTTTCTGAAATAAAATGAAAGACCATTGCTGGCAGTTATATTTGCTGGTAATTCACACGTGTTCCCTAAAACTGAAGTTATCTGTATGTTCAAATACAATTAAAACTGAAATTTGAAAGAAAGCTAAAAATCAAAAAGCTTAAGCATAGTAGATATTCTAATGGGACATTTATTTGAAGAGTAAAATACACTTTTTGCCTGTAAAATGTGGAGGGCGGACTAGACCATCAAGCGCATGCTAGGTCTCTCCAGTCGTGTCCAACTCTTCACGACCCTATGGACCCTAGCCCACCAGGCTCCTCTGTCCATGGGATTTTTCAGGCAAGAATACTGGAGTGGGTTGCCATTCCCTTCTCCAGAGCTTCCTCCTGACCCAGGGATCGAACTCGCATCTCTTACATCTCCTGCATTGGCAGGCAGGTTCTTTACCATTAGTGCCACCTGGGAAGCCCCAGATCATCACGACAGTGCTATTTATTGTGACTATTATCATCGCGTCTAAACCAGTTTCTCAGATGAGCTTTCTGCTGTGTCCCCGTGGGTTAGGCAGATGTCTGCCATGCACTGGCACAGCTGGGTAACTGCTGAGCACGTAGGAGGTGCTCCTCTGTAGGCACCAGTGAAAGAGAACCCAAGGATACTGATCCCCCTCCGGGCTAGTCCTTGTCTGAAACTCACTCACTACACAAGTAAGTCACTCCTTTTCCAAAGGGGAGGAGTGTGCGTTGAGGGGGGAGGGGGCAGTTCTTACACAAAGGAGTGCTCAGAGACTATGCCAGGTTTCCCATTGTACCAGAAACGTCCCATTTGCACCTCCACCTCTCTGCTTCCTGCCCAGAGGGCCTGAGCTCTCTGGGTGGAAATAGCTGGGCTTCCTTCCCCTTGTCGTGTATTTGGGTTGCAGATCAGCATATGTATCCCTCCAGTTCCCTCACTGCCACATTCCCCTTTAGATGGGCCTATGGTGGGCTTCCCTGGTGGTCCAGTGGTTAAGAATCCACCTAGCAATGCAGGGGACCCTGGTTCAATCCTTGGTCCAGAAAGATCCCGCACACCCTGAAACAACTAAGCCCCTGTGTTAGGGGAAGCACACTGATTGAAACCACCCACCCTGGCCAGGCACCATAGTAACCATTTGCCTGAGTTGTGCCCGTCTACTTCCCAGAATCCCTCTCGCTAACATCCATTTTGGCTGAGTGATGTGTGCGCCACCAGGAAAGACTCTGAATTAGAATAATTGGCCAAAGACCACCCGGAAACTAATTCCACCACCCTAAAACCCGAGACTGCGAGCCACACTGCAAAGCAGTTCTCCTGGGTTCCCTTACCCTACTGCTCTCCACCCGAGTGCCCTTTCCCAATAAAATCTCATGCTTTGTCAACAGATGTGTCTCCTTGGACAATTCATTTCCGAGTGCTAGACAAGAGCCCAGTTTCGGGCCCTGGAAGGGGGTCCCCCTTCCTACAACACCTGCACCACAGCTACTGAGCCAGTGCTCGAGAGCCCGTGAGCTGCAACCATGGAAGCCCACATACCCTAGAGCCTGTGCTCTGCAACAAGACAAGCCCTATGCAATGAGCAGCCCCCACTTGCTGCAGCTAGAGAAAAGTCCAGGTGCAGCGACGAAGGCAACAAATAAATAATTTTTAAAAAGATAAAAAAAAAAAAACAGAGGTGTGCCTATGGTTCGTTACCACAGTCAGGGGCAAAAGTAGTTATGTAGGGTGGAAGTTTACACACATTTTGAACCGTCCTTAAGAAAAGAATACGAAATTAGGTATAAAATGATTATCTTTATAGAATAACAGAAATTGCAACAACTTTCCAATCTCAAACTTAAGGATGATACAACTTTCAAAAACTCTAAATATCGAAGAAAAACATTGCCTACCTTCAGTTCAGTCGCTCAGTCGCGTCCGACTCGAGACCCCATGAATCGCAGCACGCCAGGCCTCCCTGTCCATCACCATCACTCAGAGTTCACTCAGACTCAAGCCTATCGAGTCAGTGATGCCATCCAGCCATCTCATCCTCAGTCGTCCCCTTCTCCTCCTGCCCCCAATCCCTCCCAGCATCAAAACCTTTTGCAATAAGTCAATTATTTGCATGAGGTGGCCAAAGTACTGAAGTTTCAGCTTTAGTATCAACCCTTCGAAAGAAATCCCAGGGTTGATCCCCTTCCTTATCAGTAAACAAAGTGAAAGTCACTCAGCTGAGTCCGACTCTTTGCAACTCCAGGACTATACAGTGCATGGAATTTTCGAGGCCTGAATGCTGGAGTGGGTAGCCTTTCTCTTCTCCAGGGGATATTCCCAACCCAGGGATCAAATCCAGGTCTCCCACAATGCAGGTGGATTCTTTACCAGCTGAGCCAAAAGAAAAGCCCCAAATAGTGGAGTGGGTAGCCTAACCCTTCTCCAGGGGATCTTCCCAACCAAGTAATCAAACCAGGGTCTTCTGCATTACAGGCAGATTTTTAACCAACTGAGCTATGAGGGAAGCCCAAAGGACATTGCAACCAACAAGCCTACAGTCAGTGTGTGTGTGTGCATGCACATGCTCAGTCATGTCTGACTCTTTCCAAGCCCATGGACAGCAGCCCATCAAGCTCCTCATTTCAATTCAGTTACTCAGTCATGTCCGACTCTTTGCAACCCCATGAATGACAGCACGCCAGGCCTCCCTGTCCATCACCAACTCCTAGAGTTCACTCAAACTCATATCCATGAGTCAGTGATGCCATCCAGCCATCTCATCCTCTGTCATCCCCTTCTCCTCCTGCCCCCAACCCCTCCCAGCATCAGAGTCTTTTCCAATGAGTCAACACTTCGCATGAGGTGGCCAAAGTACTGGAGTTTCAGCTTTAGCATCATTCCTTCCAAAGAACACCCAGGACTGATCTCCTTTAGAATGGACGGGTTGGATCTCCTTGCAGTCCAAGGCATTCTCAAGAATCTTCTCCAACACCACAGTTCAAAAGCATCAGTTCTTCGGCACTCAGCCTTCTTCACAGTCCAACTCTCACATCCATACATGAC
>SJYC01032387.1:0-133956 GCA_006408675.1 Madoqua kirkii | reverse complement strand
CAGAGATCATTCTGTCATTTTTGAGATTGCATCCAAGTACTCCATTTCACACTCTTTTGTTGACCATGATGGCTAATCCATTTTTTCTAAGGGATTCCTTCCCGCAGTAGTAGATATAATGGTCATCTGAGTTAAATTCACCCATTCCAGTCTATTTTAGTTTGCTGATTCCTAGAATGTTGATGTTCACTCTTGCCATCTCCTGTTTGACCACTTCCAATTTGCTTGAATTCATGGACCTGACATTCCAGGTTCCTATGCAATATTGCTCTTTACAACATCTGACCTTGCTTCTATCACCAGTCACATCCACAACTGGGTATTGTTTTTGGTTTGGTTCCATCCCTTCATTCTGTCTTGAGTTATTTACCCACTGATCTCCAGTAGCATATTGGGCACCTACCAACCTGGGGAGTTCCTCTTTAAGTATCCTATCATTTTGCCTTTTCATACTGTTCATGGGATTCTCAAGGCAAGAATACTGAAGTGGTTTCCATTCCCTTCTCCAGTGGACCACATTCTGTCAGACCTCTTCACCATGACCTGCCCATCTTGGGTTGCCCCACAGGCATGGCTTAGTTTCATTGAGTTAGACAAGGCTGTGGTCCTAGTGTGATTAGATTGACTAGTTTTCTGTGATTATGGTTTCAGTGTGCCTGCCCTCTGATGCCTTGCCACACTTACCGTCTTACTTGGGTTTCTCTTACCTTGGGTGTGGGATATCTCTTCATGGCTGCTCCAGCAAAGCACAGCCACTGCTCCTTACCTTGGATGAGGGTTATCTCCTCACTGCCGCCCCTTCTGATTTTGAAACATGGAGTAGCTCCTCTTGGCCGTCCTGCGCCCATACAGCCACCACTCCTTGGACGTAGGGTAGCTCCTCCCAGCCGCCGCCCCTGGCCATCAAGCTCCTATATCTATGGAATTTCCCATAGAATTCCTTGTATAGAAATTCTGAAGTGGGTTGCCATTCCCTTCTCCAGGGATCTTCCTGACCCAGGAATCGAGTCCACATCTCTTGCATCTCCTGCATTGGCAGGCAGATTCTTTACTGGCTGAGCCACTAAGGAAGCAGTCACAGCAGCCACCCCCAACTGTGTGCCCTGAGGGGTTCAGGATAGAAAAAGCAGGGTGCTGGCCCTAGATAGTTAAGGTGCACATCTCAGGGATGATTTCAGTGAGCCCAAACTCCTGTCCTTTTATACCCAGAAAATGATAGATTCATTAGCTAATTAAAGAACAACCAGACATCTCAAGTTAGAGTCTTTTGATGTTCTGACTACCTGGTCTTTGTTGCAAACACTCCTGTGTATCCTGGCTCCTCCCTTACCTCTTCAGAGCAGTCCCTCAGAGCTATCTGCGAGGCCGTCTTCCTGTCTGATGTTCTGTTTTGTCCACCAAGTAAATCATAATTCTCGACTTCTACATTGTGCTTTTTTTTTTTTCAGTCAACACATACATACCTCCATAATACCTTTTTTGTAAGTTTCATTAACTTGGTAATGTTTTCAATTTAAAAAAGGAAAATAATTTGATCTTTCTTTAGCTGTTTGAATACTGCATTATTAACATGCCAAACTTTTTTTTCAATGGGACTAGAGTAAACTTTCCAGGCTTTCCAAGTGGCACAGTGATGAAGAATCAACCTGCCAGTGCAGGAGACTCAGGTTCAATCCCTGGATCAGGAAGATTGCCTGGAGTAGGAAATGGCATCCCACTCCAGTATTCTTGCCTGGAAAATTCCATGGATAGAGGAGCCTGGCAGGCTATACAGTCCTTGGGGTTGCAAAGAGTCAGACACAACTGAACACACACACACAGAGTAAACTAGGATTTCTTCCTGATAGGAGGATATTTCTGTTTCGAGGAGGTCAATGCAAACTGAACTCTCGCTTATAACATTACTTGTCTGTGGGCTGGAAGAATTTCAACAGACTAGATCTAACTTTGTACATTTCTACTCCCATGCTTCTGGTGGTGAGTGTCCATCCACAAGACACATTTTTGTGGCAGTTCAGCCCAAGGTCTTGCAATTTTGTGTCACAATACCTGGGTGAGTTATCGCCGAAGTTGCTAGGAGTCCTCCTGGAGGCCATTTCTATATGACAATGCTTATAACTGGAATTATTTATATTTTCCATTTAAAAAAGAAAGTAATTTGATCTTTCTTTAGCTGTTTGACTAGTGCATAATTAACATGCCAAACTTTTTTTTTAAGTGGAAGCTGGCACATATGTATGCATTTCACGGATTAAAACATACATTAGACTGAACATCTCCTTGAGATCCTGTGGACTGTAGCCCGCCAGACTCCTCTGTCCCTGGGATTCTCCAGGCAAGAATACTGGCATGCCATTTCCTTCTCCAGGGGATCTTCTCGACCCAGGGATGGAACCCAGGTCTCCTGCATTACAAGAAGATCCTTTACCATCTGAGCTACCATAGCTCCACAACATCTCCTTAGCTAGATTTAAAATACTCCACCCAACAGAAGAGAAATGTGATGAAGCCACAGTCCAAGTGGAAAGGTACAGAGGTCTTAGCCAACTGTGGTTTATGTCTCTCACTTTCACAAAACCATATGACCACACGGAATACACTGCTAACCTCCCTCTCCAAGACCTTAGGAAGGGGCTTAGGTCTAAAAGTTCAAGCCTGTTGGAGGCCCTGCCTACATTTGGAGCTCCCTCTGAGTTCTGGTAGTGACCTTCTCCCTGCTCCTTTATTCAAGTCACCTCGGTTATACTCATAACGATGCCATCTATTTCTTCCAAGGATCCATCTGAATACACACTCCCAGCCCTGCCCAACAGTCAGAATGAGTCAACATTTATCGAGTCTCCAAAGACCTGGTCACTGCTGAGAATGTGATATGTATCAATACAACCCAAGAATGTGCTGCACTGTCACGATTGAGCCTAGCCTGCCACTGAGGAGTTTCATGACTTTGAAGCTTAGATAGTTCAAACAACTTGACCAAGATCCTTGCAGGTAAAGTCAGGCTAATCCATTACACAACTCTATGGACTTGTTTAATATTAAATAGGGGAAATTATGTAGAGCACTTAACACATGTATTAGAGGGGAAAGTGAAAGTAGTAGTCTGCTCAGTCAAATCTGACTCTTTGCAACCCCATGGGCTGTAGCCCACCAGGCTCCTCTGTCCATGGGATTCTCCAGGCAAGAGTACTGGAGTGGATTGTCATTTCCTTCTTCAGGGGATCTCCCCGACCCAGGGATCAAACCCAGGTCTCCAGCATTGCAGGGAGATTCTTCACTGACTGAGCCACCAGGGAAGCCCCTATTAGAGATAGGTAAGCAAATAGATACAATGAAGGAGGCTAAGGAACAGCAACCAAAACCAGGAGAGAAATCATATTATGAACAGACAGACAAGAATAAGAGTATGGGAGGCTGTGAGAAATACTTCCAAGAGACCATGGTTGAACTCTCTAAATCCATGAACTGCTTCCATTTTCATTCATTCATTCACTTATTTATTGTCGACTACTCATTCCCAGTGGCTCAGTGGTCAAGAACCTGCCTGCCAATGCAAGAGACCTGGGTTCAATCCATGGGTTGGGAAGATTCCCTGGAGAAGGAAATGGCAACCCAGTTCAGTATTCTTGCCTGGAGAATCCCACGAACAGGGGAGCCTCATGGGCTACACTCCATGGGGTCACAAAAGAGTTGGACACAACTTAGCGACTAAACAGCAACAGCTGACTGAGTGCCCTCTAAGCCCCAAGTATTACTAACTTGAAGATCCAGTGGCAAAGGGGACAGGAGAAATTCACATCCTCATGGTGCTCACATCCTGTTGGCAGATATGAGCAATACAGGGATTGATTTGGTTATCTGCTCTTTCTTCCTAGAAGCTCTCCAGGGGAGTAATACAGAGGAATCAGGGACAAGAGGGACTTCCCAGGTAGCTCAGTGGCAAAGAACCCACCTGCCAGGCAGGAGATGCAGGTTCGATCCCTGGGTTAGGAAGATCCCCTGGAGAAGGAAATGGCAACCCACTCTAATACTCTTGCTCAGGAAATCCCATGGACAGAGGTGCCTGGCAGACTACAGTTCATGGGGTCGCAATGAGTCAGATGTGACTGAGCACATACACACAGGGAAAAGAAGGTGAATTGTTTTTATATATGGTGTTCAGGGAAAGCCTCTCCGAGGAGGTGACATTTGAGCAGAGACCTGAGAAAAGAGCAAGCAAAGGCTGCACACAGATAGCTGGAGTAAGACCACCTTTCCCAACACAGGAAGAGCAAGGGCGAGATTCCCAGGGTTGCTTCCTTTATGTCCTGTGGCCACACAGTGAATACATGTATAGGGAGGGTCATCTCCAGCCCACTTTATCCTTCTCTCTAGGTTCATCATTTGCTGCATTGTTCATAAATTACCTTTTTCGTTGCCATATTTCATTCCTTCTTGGAGAAAGAGCACTGCACCAGGAGTCAGAAACCCAGGCATAGTCCTGACCTGATCAGTAGCTATACCCACAGGACGGCCACTCCCTCCATCATTTCATGGGCACTTGGCAAAACTCCAGGAGCCACTCTTTGTTAGCTGTAAAATAGCAGTCTCATGTGTTCAGAAGATTAGTGGCTTGTGAACTTCGTGGCCTGAGAGACTTAGCTGAGACCCCCGTCTCCCTCCCTGGTACCATCACCTCTCTCTGAGAGACCCGGGTCTGCTTCTTCCTCCACCACCTCTGGTTCCAGACAAGGGACTAAGGAACTTGTGCCTGCTGGGTTTTCCCTCTGACAAGAAGGAAAAATCTCACCGTGAAGGTAAACCTTGCTTCAGACATCGGCTCTGCAATACCACACTCTGCAGAATTCTGATGAACGTGTTTAGGCGAGCTAAATGTGGCTACAGGACCACACAGCTAAGGGTCCACCTGGAGGTTTCCACTTCAAACCTCTGCCATGTTAACCGGGTGAGTCACTGTCATTACTTGAGCTTATTAGTGAGACTACTTCTGTGCCTACAGGGAACTAAATGAGGCAATTACATCTTCCTGGTCTATCCACTACTGTGATGGGTTCCTGCCCAGGGCTCATACCAACAGCTGTGTAACTTTTACAAGTCCTTTCCTCATTCTAACGCTTCAGTATTTCATCTGTAATATGAGGGACTGGATTCATTTGTCCTCAAGATCCTTGTCACACTCTAATTCCTCTTTCAGCCTATTTTTACACTTCATAATTCTATTAGATCATATTTTCCAAATGTGGTTCCAACTGTATGATTTGGGGCCTATTTGTCAATTCTCTTGATATTGTGGTTTTGCTTTTGTTTAAATTTACAGGGGAAGTTTGGAGGCACTAGAGGATTTTGTAATTATTCTTCTCAGAGCATGAAGAGGCATGCTGAATAAAACTGCTCTTTTCATTAATCCCTCCAACAGCTCATTAGACATTTCCAACACAGTTAAAGTTTGTTACTTTTTCACTTCTCTTCCCTGTCCAGGCCTAGACTTACACTATGAGTCTCTGGACACATAAGGACTAAATACTGAGCAGGACCTGGTCTCTTAGCACCTGGACTGGCATGTGGGTTAGTGGGCAGAGCCTCTACAGGAGGGGCAGTGGCAGCTACAGAATTTTGATGGCAGAGAGTTGGTGATTCACTTAGTCATTCAGCAAACAGTATTCATTCAGCATTTCCCCAAAAAGAACTCCTTTGCCATCATTTCATTTTTTACCGATTTTTGAAGGCTATTAAGGAATACCAGACCACCTGACCTGCCTCTTGAGAAACCTATATGCAGGTCAGGAAGCAACAGTTAGAACTGGACATGGAACTACAGACTGGTTCCAAATAGGAAATGGAGTACATCAAGGCTGTATATTGTCACCCTGCTTATTTAACTTCTACATCATGAGAAACGATGGGCTGGAAGAAGCACAAGCTGGAATCAAGATTGCCACGGGAAATATCAATCACCTCAGATATGCAGATGACACCACCCTTATGGCAGAAAGTGAAGAGGAGCTAAAAAGCCTATTGATGAAAGTGAAAGAAGAGTGAAAAAGTTGGCTTAAAGCTCAACATTCAGAAAACGAAGATCATGGCATCTGGTCCCATCACTTCATGGGAAATAGATGGGGAAACAGTGTCAGACTTTATTTTGGGGGGCTCCAAAATCACTGCAGATGGTGACTGCAGCCATGAAATTAAAAGACGCTTACTCCTTGGAAGGAAAGTTATGACTAACCTAGATAGCATATTCAAAAGAAGAGATATTACTTTGCCAACAAAGTTCCATCTAGTCAAGGTTATGGTTTTTCCAGTAGTCATGTATGGATGTAAGAGTTGGACTGTCAAGTAAGCTGAGCACCGAAGAATTAATGCTTTCAAACTGTGGTGTTGGAGAAGACTCTTGAGAGTCCCTTGGACTGCAAGGAGATCCAACTAGTCCATCCTAAAGGAGATCAGTCCTGGGTGTTCATTGGAAGGACTGGTGCTAAAACTGAAACTCCAATACTTTGGCCACCTGATGTGAAGAGTTGACTCACTGGAAAAGACTGATGCTGGGAGGGATTGGGGGCTGGAAGAGAAGGGGACGACAGAATGAGATGGCTGGATGGCATCACTGACTCGATGGACTTGAGTCTGAGTGAACTCCAGGAGATGGTGATGGACAGGGAGGCCTGGCATGCTGTGATTCATGGGGTCGCAGAGACTCCAACACAACTGAGTGACTAAACTGAAGGGCAAATACTGATGTACACACCTGTGCAAGATTCAAAAGACAATTTGAGAGTGGATCACCAACATTTGCCTTTTTATCATTTTCATAGGATTCTCAAGGCAAGAATAGTGGAGTAGTTTGATATTCTCTCCTCCAGTGGAACACATCTTTCCTGTAGTCATGTACGGATGTGAGCTCAGTGCTGAGGAATTGATGTTTTTGAATTGTGGTGCTGGAGAAGACTTTTGAGAGTCCCTTGGATAGAAAGAGGATCAAACTAGTAAATCCTGAAGAAAGGAAATCAACCCTGAATACTTGTTGGAAGAACTGATACTGAAGCTGAAGTTCCAATACTTTGGCCACCTGATGTGAAGAGCCAAATCATTAGAAAAGACCCTGACGCTGGAAAAGCCTGAGGGCAGGAGGAGAGGATGAGACGGCTGAATGGCATCATTGATGCAATGGACATGAACTTGGGCACA
This sequence comes from Madoqua kirkii, assembly GCA_006408675.1. Taxonomy (NCBI): domain Eukaryota; kingdom Metazoa; phylum Chordata; class Mammalia; order Artiodactyla; family Bovidae; genus Madoqua; species Madoqua kirkii. The sequence continues at coordinate 126,771 of SJYC01032387.1, read as the reverse complement.
TTATGGAAGATAGTGAGAGACAGGGAGGCTTGGTGTGCTGCAGTCCATGGGGTCAAAAATAGTCGGACATGACTTTGCAACTGAATACCACCAATAACATTTAAGTATGTTAAGCTCAAGAAAGAGGACTGATCTAAGGACACAGAAAAAGAGAAACCACCCTTGGGAATTCCCTGGCAGTCCAGTGGTTAGGATTTTGCATTTTCACTGTCGTGGGCCCAGGTTCAGTTCCTGGTTTGGGGACTAAGATCCCACCGGCCTTATGGTATGGCCAGAAAAAAAGAGAAAGAAGCCACCTTCCTCTTCTCTCTGGATGACCAGAGGAATGCGGAAACAGTTTTCTCAAGAATGATAAGGAAAGGCTGAGATGAATTTTAACAAAAATAGAGTTTGTGGAGAATGTTCTAGATAGCAAGAAGAGCATGAAAAATGCCCAGTAGTGGAAAAGTGATTACATGTTCGGGAAACAGTATCAACTTGGCTGTCAAAAGTTGGATTTATTCTTTCAACAAAGGTTTTCTGTGGATCAACATTGTTTGAAAGCATATGTGTTCATTCTCAGATTGTAAAGTCAAATCTCTTGAGATAAAAAATATCTGATGCAATAAAGACAGTGATATTGAAGTATATTTCATGCTATCAGCTCTCTCAGCTGCCATGAAGGAATGAGAATCTGGAGTCCTCTAGCTCTAGATGTCGGCTTCACATTCCACAGATAAACCTCCATCCCTCACTAGTAGCCCATGAGACACTCTTCCCTACCTGTGAAGACTAAAAATGCAGATTGGGGGAGAATTAATTCAAAAAGGAAACCAAATAGTTAAGCTCTTACAGAAAGGTGTTGGGCAATGGAGTTGAGTTAGGTGATCTTAGAGTGATCCAGCCATCACTTCTCAGATGCCCCTGTGAGCCACAGATTCCAGAGCACACATGAAAACCAAAGAGGGAGCTTGAGAAAGTGGCCTGGACACACAAACGCCAATATCTTATTGTAAAATATTTTATTTGTTTGTTTGGCTGTGCTGGGTCTTAGTTGCAACATGTGAGATCTAGTTCCCTGACCAGGGATTGAGCCCAGGTCCCCTGCACTGGGAGCACAGACCACCAGGGAAGTCCCATGAATGCCATGATTTTAACTTCATCCTCCCCTGAGGGAGAGGCCACTCCCAAACCGGAAACTGGCTTTCCTGTATCTCCTCCTCTAGCTTTGTGCTTTGTAATTTGCATCAGATGAAGGATGGAGGGGTTGAGAATTCACCTCAACAAGAATCTGCTGCCCTGGGAGGCTGAGAGCTTCTTTACTTGCATGCTTGCTAAGTCACTTCATTCATGTCTGACTCTCTGTGACCCTATGGACTGTAGCCCATAGGCTCCTCTGTCCATGGGATTCTCCAGACAAGAACATCGGAATGGGTTGCCATGCCCTCCTCCAGATCTTCCCATCCCAGGGATCATCTCCCTGCATCGGCAGGCAGATTCTTTACCACTGGGGAACCCTCTTCTTTATTTATCCTAGGCCTTCTCTTCTAAAGACTGAATCCCAGGGAAATTCTTGTGTGTGCTGGGCAGGATGATGGCTGGGAGGATGCAAACTGGAGCTAAGGCGATAACGAACTGCTTTACATAGAAGGGGCTGTGGTGAGAGCAGGGGTGGATGAGAGGAGTGGGGGAGGGCTTGATTTGAAGAAAGAGATAGGATGGTGTTAATGGGGGGAGAATTTGGTGGTAAAAGAACAGAAAGACTTCATGGCTGTTTGTGTGAAGTCTGTCATGTTAGCTTATAAACCTCTTCCCTCCCTACCACAAAAATGTTAGGTAAAAAATCAGTTCTTATGCAAGCAGTCACCAGTAATGAGAGGTTGTTTCATCTGAATTCACACTCCTCCCAAACCACGAAGAACTGATGCTTTTGAACTGTGGTGCTGAAGAAGATTCTTCAGAGTCCTTTAGACAGCAAAGAGGTCAAGCCAGTCAATCCTAAAGGAAATAAGCCCTGAATATTAATTGGAAGGACTGATATTGAAGCTGAAGCTCCAATACTTTGGCCACCTGAGCTGACTCATTGGGAAAGAGGGAAAGATTAAAGACAGGAGGAAAAGGGCTTGGCAGAGGATGAGATGGTTGGATGGCACCACCGACTCAATGGACATGAGTTTGAGCAAACTCCAGGAGATGGTAAAGGACAGGGAGGCCTGGAGTGCTGCAGTCCATGGGGTCATGAAGAGGTGCACACAACTGGGCAACTGAAAAACAGCAACAGCAATCCATCTAGGAGCTATCTATCTACCCATTTACCTACACATCCATCCCTCTATCTATCCCTCTATCTATGTGCAGTTCAACATATAGTTATAACATGGTCAATATGGACTGCAGTGAAGAGACACAAAATCAATGACAGGAACAGGTGCATGGGGCAAATTTGAGTGACGCGGGATGCGCTTCCCGCCTCCAGCGGCGAGTTGTGATAACACACAGGGAAGCTCACTGTTGACTCAAAAACCAGCTCCAAACCAAAACCCTGGGCCCTGAGTTGATCAAAGAAAAACAGCTGCTTGCCAGTGAGCCTTACAGAAACAAGCTCTCTGTCCCACCAGCTGCTATTGTATTAAAATCTGAGGCCTTACTCCCCAGCTCAGCCCAAGCCTTGACCTCACTCCTTACTCACCTTATTCCTAGCCACCAGAATCCGTTGTTGTCTAGCCGCTAAGTCGTGTCTGACTCTGTGAGCAGCTGGACTGCAGCATGCTAGGCTCCTCTCTGTCCATGGGATTCTCCAGGCAAGAATACTAGAGTGTGTTGGCAGGCTCTCCTCCAGGGGATCCTCCCCGTCCAGGGGTCAAACCCACATGTCTTATGTCTCCTGCACTGGCAGGTGGATTCTTTTCCACGAGTGCCACCTGGGAAGCTCAGAACCCTTTTATCCACTTCCAAATTTGAAACCAACACTTAGAAGTCAAACGGATGACATGAAACACGTCAGCTTTACCGCTGACACCACTGCACAAGAGACCATAGTTGCTATGTGTGGTCACGATGGGCCTTCTGACGTTTGATCTGATACAGGGACCTGACCTGACACAGGATCTGATACAGGTCCTGACCCTCCTGGATGAATATGGTCTTCTCGTCCTTGACCAGTCTACTCCTGTAAGAACTAGGCAATAGGAAGCAGAGGCATGGATCCTGTGTGCAAAGTGAATCAGAAAAGAATAAGCAAGGTGGTGACTAAGTATGCTCAGTTCTGACCCTAAAAGTGACAGATAGCCTCTCTTCCTCCTCTAGGTAAGGGTCAAGGTCAAGACAAAGAGCTGGAGGTGTTCCTCATAAGTCTCTAGGGAAATGAGCAGAACATCCCTTCTGTGTGTGCAAGTGTAAGGAACAGGGTAAAGACGATGGGATGTCTATCTAAGGGAAATTGTCAAACCTGAAAAGGGAGCAGGGACAGTTTAGGACCTGTCTTTCCAGTTCCAAGTGTTCAAAAAGGTGTTCAGTTAGCCTTTGAGAGCCAGCACTTTGTTAGACTTGGAGATAGCTTACATAAGGTGGCACAGTGCATAAGAATCCATCTGCCCGACAGGAGACACAGGTTCAATCCCTGGGTTGGGAGATCCTGTGAAGGAGGAAATGGCAACCCACTGCAATGTTCTTGCCTGGAGAATCCCATGGAGGAGGAGCCTGGTGTGCTGCAGTCTGTGGGGTCACAAAGAGTTGGACATGACTGAGTGACCAAACCTCATGACAAAAGGGCTGCTGGGAGGAGAAAAACATACAAGATGTGTGTGTGTGCACTCAGTTGCTAAGTCGTGTCTGACTCTTTGTGACCCCATGGACTGTAGCCCACCAGGCTACCCTGTCCTTCACCATCCCTCAGAGTTTGCTCAAACTCATGTCCATTGAGTCTGTCATGCATCCAACCATATTGTCCTCTGTCATCCTCTTTTTCTCTCGCCTTCAATCGTCCCAGAATCAGAATCTTTTCCAGAGTCAGCTCTTCATATTAGGTGGCCAAAGTATTGGAACTTCATATCAGTCTTTCCAGTGAATATGCAGAGTGGATTTCCTTTAGGGTTGACTGGTTTGATCTCCTTGTAGGGAGAAGACAATGGCACCCCATACCAGAACTCTTGCCTGGAAGGTCCCATTGACGGAGGAGCCTGGTAGGCTGCAGTCCATGGGGTCGCTAAGAGTCAGACACGACTGAGCAACTTCACTTTCACTTTTTACTTTCATGCATTGGAGAAGGAAATGGCAACCTACTCCAGTGTTCTTGCCTAGAGAATCCCAGGGACGGTGGAGCCTGGTGGGCTGCCATCTATGGGGTCGCACAGAGTCGGACACGACTGAAGTGACTTAGCAGCAGCAGCAGGCAGGTGACCCTGAAAAGTTTATTTAACATGCTTGAGTCCTGGTTTGATCATCTAAAAAGAGATGGACAGACATTCAAACTCATTTCTAAACTCCTTGCTTTCCTCATTATAAAAGCCAAGCAGCTTTCAGCAGTTTAATTCACAAAACAAAGCTCACAAGCCTTTTCCCTGGGCATTCTAGTTTCAATTCAGTAATTCTATACCTTGTTCTTGTCTAAGAATGCTGTGTCGTCCCTCCCTTCACTGAGCCTGGCAGGAGCCAGTTGTGAACATTCTGCTAGACTCAGATTTTTGCAGAAAGCTTTCAACTCTTTGGCCAGACCTAGTAAATGTGCTGTAATAAAAGGAGATGTTGATTCTCTGTTCATAGTCCATCATTCCAAGGTCAATGAACAATGAGAAAAGAGCTGCTTTTGTTGAAGGAAAGGGAACGTCCATCAAGTTAATTCCATTTCTTAGTATTCACAAGGCCTGTCTCTCCCTATATGTCACCTGTAGAACCTAACAGGATAGAAGCAGACATGAATAATAGCTCTAAATTATATGTATTGGGAAAACAATGGAAAAAACAACAAGCAAAAAGTTCCAAGGAAATTAACACGGTTATTGCTCAAATCTCATGCTCCCTGTCAGAGACTTCGGGGAAAAGAACTATTGTTTCTATTCAACTCAATTCAAAAATTGTTAGGAACTGAAGATGCAAAGATAAAGGCACCAGGGAATTAGTTCCTCGGTCACCCAGTAGCTAAGACTTCAAGTTTCTACTGCAGGGGGCCCAAGTTCAATCTCTCATGAGGTATGGCAAAAAAAAGAAAAATATTAAATAAAAGATACCTTCTCAGCCCTCAAAGATCTCAGATGACAGGGTGAGTCCGATGATATGCAAATGTGCTAAGTTGCTTCAGTCATGTCTGACTCTTTGCAACCCCATGGACGATACAGTCCATGGAATTCTCCAGGCCAGAATACTGGAGTGGGTAGTCTTTCCCTTCTCCAAGGGATCTTCCCAACCCAGGGATCGAACCCAGGTCTCCTTCATTGCAGGCAGATTCTTTACCAGCTGAGCCACCAAGGAAGCCCTAATGATATAGACATGGTCTATAATTTAGAAGCGGCCCCATCTCCCAGCGCAAAGGTCTTGGAGGGTCTTCTAAAAGAAATGTCTGAGTTGAGCCAAAGACTGAGCAGGTGTGAGCCAAGCCAAGGAGAAGTAGGACAAACTCAACTATAAGAGAATTTTAGGCAGAGAATATAATCTCAAACACTGGCCACAATTTCTTGCCTTCCAGCGAGCGCTCTGCAATGTGCTTTATCATGAAATCCCTGTGCTGTGTGATACTGTGATTTATAATAAGAAAAATCAATGTGATCTTCATCAACATTTCTGGCACAGAGCTAAAACCATTGTTGGTTTCCTAAGTGATGAAAGCAATGGAAGCGTCCTTTATGTTAATGAGGTGATTTTTGGATTCACATCAGGATGGAGGTTGGTTGCCAGTGAAGCCATCGGGTGATTAGAGCATTGGAAATTTCAGTCTCCTCCCGACACACACACAGACACACACACACCAGACCTCTGGGGAGGAGGAGAAGCCGAATATCGAGTTCAATCATCAATTGCCACTGGCCAATGGTTTAACTGATTGTGCCTAGGTAATGAAGCCTCCATAAAACCCCAAAAGGATGAGGCTCAGAGAGCTTCTGGGCTGGTGAACCTGTGGAGGTACTGAGAGTGGCAACCTAGAGAGGGCGGAAGCTCCGTGCCCTCTCCTCATACACTTACCCAGTGTATCTCTTCCACCTGGAAGAACACAAAAACTAGAGATAAAACAAATGGAGGAGAACCACGTGCTAAGGAGCATATGGACATTGTCTCATTTACTTTTCACTACCCCTGGAAGAGGGCGTGGCAACCCACTCCAGTATTCTTGCCAGAAGTATCCCCAGGGACAGAGGAGCCTGGTGGGTATCGCAGAGTCGGGCATGACTGAGTGACTAAGCCTGTGCACACACACAAACACACCACAGTATAAGAAAGGTAGAAGGATTTATTTTCCATTTTAAACAGGAAGGATTTACATCTGAGAGATTTGTCTTGTCTGTGGTCAAACACAAATCTGACAAGTTATGGAGTGGGAATTGAAAATCTTGGTGGTGAGCATCCAAAATCCATTCTCCCCACAAGAGAAGAGTCCCTACTGAGGTCCAGAGGTTCAAGGTCTGTATGCTGCTCCCAGATGTTCCCTCCTTGCAGACTGGGACAATTTCACTTTTAAATGCACACTTTCTTCTTGGCAGTAAATTATGTCTTTGTTCCATGCCAAAAAAAAATTAAATAGTTTCAATCACTCTTGCATAAGAAGAATTTACACTGACTCAAATATTTGTTACCTGTCCTTTAATGGTTTTGTTATAAACTTGAGAAAACCTAGAGATATAGAATATGAGAGCTATTAAAATCATTAGAAATCACCTCTTAAGGGATCCAATGGTGGATTTCAGTGGGATCTAGAAACTCTTGTAATTTAACATGAAATTATGTTTGTGTGTAATAGGCTTCCCTTTGGGGAAAAGGTTTTATAACTTTCTTCAGATTCTTAAAGGAGTGTATGAGCCTGAATACCCTAACTTTACAGATATGGAAACTGGTCAAGTCACTTACACACCCAAGGACCTTAAAGTCACACCATGCTGCTGCTGCTAAGTCATTTCAGTCGTGTCTGACTCTGTGCAACCCCATAGACAGCAGCCCACCAGGCTCCTCCATCCCTGGGATTCTCCAGGCAAGAACACTGGAGTAGGTTGCCATTTCCTTCTCCAATGCATGAAAGTGAAAAGTGAAAGTGAAGTCGGTCAGTCATGTCTGACTCTTCGCGACCCTGTGGACTGCTGCCCACCAGGCTCCTCCGTCCATGGGACTTTCCAGGCAAGAGTACTGGAGTGGCATGCCATTGCCTTCTCTGCATGACTCTCTAGATGTGGATAAACAGATGAGTGTGGATGAGTGAAGGTGCAGTGGTGCTCACTTTATAAATCAGGGGACGACATTAGGAATCAGGCTGAGGAGTACTGATGCTTGATTGGGTTAGATTTCACGCCTTTGGCTCTGGGATGCCTCTGAAATCTGCTGTTGATGCTGTTCTTTCTAAACTGGTCCCCTGGCTCCAGTCTTTCTCCTCGGCCTTATGGCAAAGTCATCTCTCTCAGGTGCCTCTTCTCATCACCCTATACTGGCTCTCACTGGGCCAAGTCTTGGCTCCTAAGTGTAACCTACCTGACCTCATGTCATGACCTTGCATCCTTACAGTTTGGTTTTTTTTTTTTTTTACAATTTTTAAAGCTTATTTTAATGCTATTTCAAAATTTCAGAAAGTTTCAAAAGTAGTATTAAAGGATTCCATAGTTTTTATTCAGATTAACTTGTTATTTATATTTCCCCGATTTGTTTTCTCTGTATGTGTATGTATATTTATGTCCACACACCCTGAATACTCATTGAAAGGACTGATGCTGAAGCTCCAATACTCTGGCCACCTGATGCTAAGAGGTGACTTGTGGAAAAGACCCTGATGCTGGGAAAGATTGAGGGCAGGAGGAGAAGGCGGCAACAGAGGATGAGATGATTGGATGGCATCACTGATTCAATGGACTTGAACTTGAGCAAACTCCAGGAGATGGTGAGGGGTGGGGAGGCCTGGTGTGCTGCCATCCATGGGGTCACAAAGAGTCAGACAAGACTTGGTGACTGAACAACAGTATGTGAACATGTGTGGATACACACAATTTCCTGAACTATTACAGAGTAGGTTGAAGACATCAAAACCCTTCATCCCTCAGTATGTCCATGTATATCTCCTAAGAACAGGAACATTTTTCTTGCATAACCTTAGTGTAATAATCAAACTCAGGAAATTTAATATGGATTTACCTAATCTCTGCTGCTGCTATGTTGCTCAGTCATGTCCAACTCATTACAACCCTATGGACTGTAGATCATCAGGCTCCTTTGTCCATGGGATTCTCCTTCCCATTGGTCCCCTCCCCACCCACCATGTCATCCCTCCCTTTCATCAGGAGGCCTATTCAAATGCTATCTGGCCTCTAAAGTTTAGCTTTACCCTTTCAAGTTAGTCTTAGTTCTTAGTGGTCTGTGTGAATGTATGTGTGCGCGCGCATTCAGTCATGTCCCACTCTTTGGAACCCCATGGAATGCAGCCCATCAGGCTCCTCTGTCCATGGAATTTTCCAGGCAAGAATACTAGAGTGGCCTATGAAAGGCTATTCTAACCTCCTCCTTGATCACTGGAGTCTTTTCCTTTGGAAAAAGAGGTTAAGAGACAAAAATGAAATGATGTTTTTGTTATTCTAAAGGACCTTCCTTTTGGGAAACCAATCCCTGCTATTTCCCACAGTTACACACCAGATGGCAGTGTTCAATTAGCCAAAAGAAATCTGGATCCAGCAGTATAGAATCAAGTGTGTGCATGGGTGCTCTGTTGTGTCCTGACTCTTAGCGACCCCATGGACTGCAGCCTGCCAGGCTCCGCTGTCCATGAGATTTCCTAGGCAAGAATGCTGGAGTGGGTTGCCATTTCCTTCTCCAAGGGATCTTCCCAACTCGGGAATTGAACTCAAATCTCCTGCACTGGCAGACAGATTCTTCACCACTAAGCCACCAGGGAACAGATATAAAATAAAGGCATTTAACTAATTCTAAATCGCTCCCAGAGCTTCTTGGAGGTACCTTGTAAACTGTCAACAATTATAAGTGGTGCCACTGTATTCTGACAGCAATCCTGAGACCTAATGGAAATGCAGATTAGTCTCACAGGAGTGACAAGGATACTCACCCGGAGCAAGTTTAGTGGGACAGTCATGGTCTATAAATGGCCAGCCTTGGGCCGGAACCCAGGTCTTCCAGCTCAGTCTCATGTTCACTTACGTGAACAGGTTACCTGAAAACTGGATTCACCTCTTGTTGAGGATCAAGCCAAAGACTGGGAGAAGGAAGGATTTATAACTTGCAGCAATGGAGGATGACATGGGGGAACTTTCCCAAAGCAATGTCTCACTGAGCAGTAAAGTCAGGGAGTTTTCAGCTAAGGGCACAAATGTTCCTGAAGGGGCTTGAGCAGAGAATTCAGCATAGAATTGGGCAAAGAGAGACAGAATCCAAGATTTAGTTGATTGAAGCCAGGAGGGTCGGAAAAGGTCAATGTCATCATCCCCGGGGTTCCATTTGGCCTGGTGGTTGAATGCTGGTAGAGGCTGGGGGTGGAGGACAGCAATTAAATTCTGGAAAATAACTCAAGAAAGGGCTTCAGGCTAATTTTAACCAGCAAATCAGAACCAGAGGTCTTTTTAATTATCTTTGATATTGTTACTTGGACAGCAAGGAGATCAAACCAGTCAACCCTAAAAGAAATCAACCCTGAATATTCATTGGAAGGACTGATGCTAAAGCTGCAATACTTTGGCCACCTGATTCAAAGAGAAGACTCACTGAAAAGACCCTGATGCTGGGAAAGATAGGAGAAAGGGGCGACAGAGGATAAGACGGCTGGATGGCATCATGGTCTCAATGAACATGAGTTTGAGCAAACTCCGGGAGGTGGTGAAGGACAGGGAAACGTGATGTGCTGCCATCCATGGGGTCGCAAAGAGTTGGACACGACTGAGCGATTGAACAACAGCAAGTTTCCAATGCCAGCCTTTATTCTTTCCTGAAGTCAAGTTCTTAGTGTTTTTTCTCTTCAACCTGAAGAATTCACTTTAGCATTTCCTGTGGAGTGGGAGTGTGGAAACGCTGGCAACAAACTCTCTTAATTTTCCTTTCAAATATTTTTTTCACTTGCATCCTAGAGGGGCACTTTTGCTCAATATGGAATTCTACATTGATAGGTGTTTCTGTCAGTACTTTCAGATGGTGTTCCTTTGTCTTTTGGTTTCTATAGTTTCTGACAAATCAGTGATAAGTTGAATCATTGTTGAATCAAGTTGAATCATTAAATCACTCCCTATATTATACATTTTTCTCTGCTTACAAAATTCCTTTTATATTTGGGGATCAATAGTCTAAGATATATCAAACCCAGGTTTTCATGTGTGCATTCTATTTAGGATTTGCTGAGCTGTTTAGATCAGTATGTTAATGTCTTAACTGAAATTTGAAGAAGGGTGGCCATCGTTTCTTCAAGTATTTGTCCAGTTCTATCTTCTTTGCTTCCAGGATTACTTCCTGTATGTAGTTACTCTTGATACAGTCCCAGTTCAGTTGCTCAGTCATGTCTAACTCTTTGCGACTCCATGAACCTCAGCACACCAGTCTTCCCTGTCCATCTCCAACTCCCAGAGTTTACCCAAATGCATGTCCATTGAGTCAGTGATGCCATCTAACCATCTCATTCTCTGTCATCCCCTTCTTCTCCTGCCTTCAATCTTTCCCAGTATCAGGGTCTTTTCAAATGAGTCAGCTCTTCTCATCAGGTGGCCAAAATATTGGAGTTTCAGCTTCACCATCAGTCCTTACAGTAAACACTCAGGACTGATTTCCCCTAGGATGGACTGGTTGCATCTCCTTGTAGTCCAAGGGACTCTCAAGAGTCTTCTCCAACACTACAGTTCAAATGCATCAATTCTTCAGCGCTCAGCTTTCTTTATAGTCCAACTCTCACATCCATACATGACTACTGGAAAAACCATAGCCTTGACTACATGGACCTTTGTTGACAAAGTAATGTCTCTGCTTTTTAATACGCTATCCCACCACTTCCTAAATGAGAGTCAATTCCTAGACAGGTTGATAAGTCCAGGGTCCTCAAGGAGGAGAAAGGGATCTGGGGCTCCCAAGGAGAGAGGGGTCTGGGATTCTCAAGAAGGAGAAAAGGACAAGTGTGTGTGTGTGTGTTTTCCTGCATTGCTTTGTTTCAGTCAGTATAACAATGTGTCTTTCTCGAGGGCATGTTTCTCCTTAACAAGGTTTTCTGACTCATTTTGTTAATTTAAGACATGTTGTGACAGTGGGTCTGGTAAGACCTTTCTATTGTTAGTTCTAATCTTGTTAATTTAAGATGTTGTGGGAATGGGTCTGGTAAAAGTATAAAAAGCCTGGATAAGACTTGATAAGTGGGGCACTCTCCATCCCCCTTCTGATGTCTATGTAAGAAGCTTTCTTGGTCCCTTTTTCATACAGTAATAAAACTGCTAAGCAAAAGCTCTTCAGTGATCAAGCCTGGTCCCAAAGCTAAATCTTTGACAATCATGAACCTGACATTGTTCACTATAAGCTATCATGCTGCTGCTGCTAAGTCACTTCAGTTGTGTCCAACTCTGTGCAACCCCATAGACAGCAGCCCATGGGGCTCTCCCATCCCTGGGATTCTCTAGGAAAGAATACTGGAGTGGGTTGCGATTTCCTTCTCCAATGCATGAAAGTGAAAAGTCAAAGTGAAGTCGCTCAGTCGCGTCCAATTCTTAGTGACCCCATGGACTGCAGCCTACCAGGCTCCTCGTCCATGGGATTTTCCAGGCAAGAGTACTGGAGTGGGGTGCCATTGCCTTCTCCATAAGCTATCATAAGGATCTTCAATATTGTTTAGCTTCTGTTGCTCTTAGTATGAGCATCTAGAGTGAGTAACTTAGATTCTGAGTTTTCTCTGAAGGCTCTACAAATGGATTTTGATTCAAAATAAAAAACCTCGACCTTCCTGACCCCAAATGGCCCTAGCTCATCAGTCTGCTGATGATAGCCATGTCCACAGACCTCAGTGATTAATCTCAGAAGAAAACCAAACTAAGCCAACCCAACAAAATCAAGACAGGCCAAAAGTTATTCATGAACTTATAGATCAACTACAGATTCATGCTCGAGGAGCCCACAATCATGACTGTAGCAGTGTCCGGTACTGCCCATTTACCATACCACATACTGTATTTTCCAATACTTTCCCAACTACCCATAGTCTCAAGATGCTTCCCTCTCTGCTGGGTTGTGAAGGGAGAAATGTATCTTCTTTTAATACAAGTAGTCTACCTAAGTCAGTTTCTGCTTTGATAGCCCAGATGGAATCTCTTATAAAGTTTGTCCTCTTCCTGCAACTCTCCAAGAGAACTAGAAAGTATGGACAGAGAATATCACCTGCCATATCAGTAATGAAAGGATGCTGAGGTCATCAAGCCATCAGCCACTGCAGCCAGGTCTGAGGGATTGAGGATTCAGGAGAAAACAGGATACTGACCCCAGAGAGTTAAGGTGCTTATCAAAGGAATGATTTCAATAGCCCAGACTCTTACATTTTCCTCCATAGAGAAAAGTGCCATTAACTTGATATCTATTTAATAGTAATCTTTTGATGTCCAAATGCCTCTTTTATAGCAAGAATTTCTATATATTAACCTGGCTCCTCCTGTACTTTGTTAGCATAGTTCCACAGAGCCATCTGAGAGGCTACCTTCTGGGCTTAAGTCCACCAGACAAAATGTAATTGCCTACTTGTAGATTGTATGGTTTTTTCAGTCTACAAAGGGTAGACTATAACTTCCATAAAGTCCTGGTGATGGAGGTGGGATATACATGTTCTTCACACTCTTCACATCATTCTCCAGACTCTCTCTCACATTAGAATGCATCGGGGCCCCTTCTTGGGTCTGATGACTACAGAGGAATGACTGTTTGGTCAGGATTCCCCAGAGAAAGAACCAATAGAATATATATGGGTAGATAGAATATTATAGGAAATGGCTCATGATTATGGAGGCCAAGTCGTCTCACTATCTGCCACATGCAAAATGCAGAACAAAGCAAGTCCGTGGTGCAATTCAGTCTGAGTTTGCAGGTCTGAGAACCAGGTGTGATGGTGTAAGTTCAAGTTCAGAGGCCTGAGAACCAGGCATCCTGATGGCAGGAGCAGATGAATATCAGTTTAAGCAAGAAGAAGGTTTATCCCTCCATCTTTTTGTTCTGTTCAAGCCCTCAGTGGCTTGGATGATATCCACCTGCTTTGCTGAGGGCAATTTTCCTTTTTTTAAACTCATTCAACTGGTTCAAGTGTTAATCTCATCCAGAAACAACCCTCAGAGATATACAACATCTCACCTATAGGGCTCCCCTAAGGGCTTAGATAGCAAAGAACCTGCCTGCGATGCAGGAGTCCTGGATTTCATCCCCGAGTCGAGAAGATTCCCTGGAGAAGGGACTCACAACCCACCCCAATATTCTTGCCTGGAGAATTCCATGGACAAAGGAACCTGGTGGGCTGCAGTCCATGGGGTTGCAAAGAGTTGGACACGACTGAGTGACTAACTTTCACCATATACATGGACATTGCTTAACTCAATCAAGTGACACAGAAATTAACCATCACATTGGGCCTGTCTGGATTTTTGGTGGACTTGATCCTAGAATGTGTGATTCCAGGAATTCTCTTAAAAGAAAAAAAAGCTTTGAGATATTATTCATATATACAATTCACCCATTCATTTATTTACTTTTAGTCACACTGCATGGCATGTGGAATCTTAGTTCCCAGATCAGGGATCGAACCTGTGCCCCCTGCATTGGAAGCACAGGGTCTAAACACTGGACTACCAGGAAAGTCCTAGGAACTCTCCTTTTGTTTAAGCCCCTCTTACTAGGAGCATCCACTGCCTCCATCAGCCTATTTTTCCCTCCTAGTACTTCCATGCCTCACCTAAAAAATGCTCTTTCCATGACTACGGGCTGCTAAGGTCATCAGTTTGCTGCTTCTGTCCAGCTATCATTCATGAGTGTACTAGAATCAGTGAATGAGGTGCTTCTTTTAGGGTTTATAGCCTTCATAGAGCTCTCTCACAGATCTGAGTCACTTTCAACAGTGTGCTTGATCAGCCCAGATCACGAGTCCCTGTATAGCTTTACTTCAGGCCACTTCTCTCTCTACATCATGTCATTGACCAGCTGCACAGCCTAACCTCTGCCCACTTTCAAAGGCAACCTCTGAGCAAGGCCACAGCGCCCAGCAGTTTATTTTTAACTTGTGCCCACATTCCATTGCTGATTTTATCAAGCCTGAGCTTCTCTTCCTGTATTAGCAAATCTGGGAGAATCCCCTAAATCAGGTCAAAATGTGAGCTGAGAGTTTCTGGTGCCCTCTTGACCAGCTCCATCCGATTCCCATGTATCATTTTATTTGTTCTTGGGCGGTACTAGGCCTTTCTGAATTTACAACTTAGTGCCCATCATGGGCAATTCTGATCATGTGATTGGAATGACTAAGACTGCCTTTTCTCATGAGGATGTGGTTAAACTTCTAGTTCCAATAACCCAATGATAGTATATCAATGGTATTACTAGGCAAACTTGCATGTGGTAAAAATGACCCCGACTGGTAAACCAAATCTGGACTTTCAGTTCAGTTCCTCAGTCGTGTCTGACTCTTTGCGACCCCATGAATCACAGCACGCCAGGCCTCCCTGTCCATCACCAACTCTCGGAGTTCAGACTCACATCCATCGAGTCAGTGATGCCATCCAGCCATCTCATCCTCGGTCGTCCCCTTCTCCTCCTGACCCCAATCCCTCCCAGCATCAGAGTCTTTTTCAGTGAGTCAGTTCTTCGCATGAGGTGGCCAAAGTACTGGAGTTTCAGCTTTAGCATCATTCCTTCCAAACACCCAGGGCTGATCTTCTTCAGAATGGACTGGTTGGATCCCCTTGCAGTCCAAGGGACTCTCAAGAGTCTTCTCTCCAGCACCACAGTTCAAAAGCATCAGTTCTTCGGTGCTCAGCCTTCTTCACAGTCCAACTCTCAAGGAACTATAAATTCTTGATGGGGATGCCATATTTTGGGCTTCTCTGCACACAGGGATTCTTGTAACTAGCACACAAGAACCTAGAAACTATACCAGTGGTTTTATTACAAAAGATCTGGACTCCTATGTAGAATGAGGCTTTTAAGCCAGAGCAGTTCTAGTTCTTGCTCAGTGGATCACAGCAACTTGAACCTGAGGGGTCCCAGTGGCTATGTGGCCCTGTCAATTAGAGGAATTGTACTGGAGGAGGAACAAATATCTAATGCTGCCACCCTGGCAGGCTGTGGCCCCTGTGCGGTGTCTGAACATTTACTAGAGCCCATCAAGGCTCTCTGGCAGATGTGGCAGGTTATACGGTCACATCGTGTCCCCTGCGGCCATGTCCTGTGCTCTGTTGCTATCAGGGCATAGGTCCAGAGTCTCTCATGCTTTGTCATAGCAGACAAGCCCCAAGGCCATGACCTGTGAGTTTGCACCTGTGTGAATTCAAAGGCAACACCCCACAGCAACAGCTGGAACAAAACACAGCTGAAGGTAGAGGGGATATGAAGTGGCTAAAAAAATTTCCATTTCACAGAATTCTAGGAGTTGGATATCAGGGTTGTGTTAAATACCAGATGAGATAAGGGTGAGAGAAAACAGTGAGCTGAAAGATGAATCTGAAGAGACTTCAATGTTGAGACACAGAAGTAGAAATAAGACAGAGCCATCAGGGGAGATGAGTGATTAAGGAAGAAAGTTTTAAGACATCTCTTTGGAGTTATGGAAATACAGAAATCAAACTACAGGTGGGGGAGTTCCCTGGTGGCCTAGTGGTTAGGATTCTGGGCTTTCACTGCTGTGTCCTGGGTTCAGTCCCTCTCTGTTCAGGGAAGTGAGATCCTATTATGGAGTAGATTCTAGAAAATAGAAAAGGAAGCCTACAAAACAAGAAAAGGGACAGGAAAACAGATTTGTCATTTGAAACAAAAGGAAATACTACTCGACACTGAAGTTTGGTGCTCAGTCATGTTTGTTCCTTGGAAGAAAAGCTAGGACAAACCTAGAAAGTATATTAAAAAGCAGAGATAACACTTTGCCCACGAAGGTTCGTATAATCAAAGCTATGGTTTTTCCAGCATCACTTACAGTATGAGAGTTGGGCCATAAAGAAGGCTGAGTGCAAAAAATTGATTCTTTTGAATTGTGGTGCTGGAGAAAACTTTTGAGAATCCCTTGGACTGCAAGGAGATCAAACCAGTCAATCTTAAAGGAAATCAACCCTAAATATTCACTGGAGGGTCTGATGCTGAAGCTTCAAATACTTTGGCCACTTGATGTGAAGAGCTGACTGATTGGAAAATACCCTGATGGTGGGAAAACTGAGGGCAAGAGAATGGGGTGACAGAGGATGAGATGGTCAGATGGCATCCCCGACTCAGTGGACATGAGTTTGAACAAACTGCGGGAGATGATGGAGGACAGGGAAGCCTGCATGCTGCTGTCCACGGGTCATAACCCAGCAACTGAGCAGCAGCAAAAGCTTTATGCTGAAGTGATGATGACCAAGGATTTCTGCAACCAAGGGAAAACACCAGTATATAGATTTGTAAAGCTCAACCAGTCCCCAACAGCTGAGAGAGAAATTTATCACATCAACATGTCTGAATGAAACAAAGATAAATTATCTTATCAGAGACCAAACAGTAAACCATCACTACTTACAAACTGCTTTTTTAAAACAGTAATATTGAAAGCTAGGAAAACAGTGGACATATATCTCTAAAGTGACAAGGGGAAATAACTGTCGACTTAAAATACACACTAAAGTAGCATATAAGGGACAAATCTATATACATATATACATGCACATACACACACTTACTGGGGCTTCCCAGGTGGCTCTAGTGGCAAAGAACCTGGCTGCAAATGCAGGAGACTTAAAAGATGCAGATTCCATCCCTGGGTTGGGAAGATCCCCTGGAGGAGGGCATGGCAACCCATTCCAATGTTCTTCTCTGGAGAATCCCATGTATAGAGGAGCCTGGTGGGCTACAGTCTGTGGGGTCACAAGGAGTCAGACACAACAGAAAGCAACTGAGCACACACAGGTGACGAGCTTACCACCACCTAGTTGCCTTGAGAAATGCTGCCATACTGAGGGATCGGCCTCAGTCTCCATTGCTGGCAGGTTGGACAGTCAGTGGAGGCAACTGCTAGAATGCCCTTGGGAAGTGGGAACGCATGTTGTTGAAACAATCTTAGATCCCACTTTTATCACTGTGGCCACTATGTTCATGTGCTCATCCTGTCGGCCCTGGAGTGGCCAACGCCACAGGGGACTCGAATCATTTTTCTACTTCCCTGTTAAGTGCTGCACACGTTCTGTAGATTTAACATGGAGTTAAAAACTCCTATGTCCCCAGATTCCCAGGTGGTGTTAGTAGTAAAGAACCCACCTGCTGATGCAGGAGACATAGGAGATGTGGGTTCCATCCCTGGGTCGGAAAGATCTCCTGGAGGAAGGCATGGCAACCCACTCCAGTATTCTTGCCTGGAGAATCCCATTGATGGAGGAGCCTGAAGGGCTATAGTCCAGAGAGTCACAAAGAGTCAGACATGACTGAAGTGGCTTAGCAAGCACGCATGTCCACAGATGGGTCCCAATCCCTGACTTTGTCCTCGATTTTCCAATCTTTCTGTTTTTAGGCCCAGGCCACATGCCACAGCTCAGGAGTCCACACATATTCTAATGTCAGACCATTTCGTCACAAAAGGAATGACCAAGTGAACCAAGGTACACAGCCCAAAGGCAGAGCTGCTCAAACCCCAGCCTGGATCTGCTGCAGAGCTCATTCCTTCTCTGGCCTCAGCTCAACACTGGCAGCCTCTGTCACCCAGTATCTGTGTAGGGACAGGATTCCCAGGGGAATTAGGTCTCTTTCCAGGGCCCAGAGTTTGACCAACCACCTTAGTTCCTTCTTTGTGAAAGGATGTGAAAGACACAACAATTTATTTTGGATGGCGTGGTAGCCATGGAAAAGAACACAGTGCAGGAAATGAGCGCCCCAGGTAGTCCCTGTTTGGGGCCCCAGCTCCATTCAGTTCCCTCCATAAGGATGAGTTCCCTTCCGAGAGCATATTCGTAAGTCTAGCTGTGCTTAAGTCCAACAAAATTAGACTGACACTAACTGAAGTGATAATGTCCAGGAACTTTTACAACCAATGGTTGTAAATTGGCTATATAATACTATACATAGTCTATAATATTCTTCACACACATTCATACAAACAAGTGAACAAAAATCATCTTATAGTACACTGCTTTGAAAAGTACAGTAATATAGTACAACAGCTGCATGCAGGGGCTGGCATCAAGTAAACAGACAAGAGTTACTGACCAGAGGCGGCAGGAGATGGTAGCGCTGAAGGGTCATCAGCAACAGGAGAGGGAGGGAAAGCTGTGATTTCACTCACACCTGACACTGGTGGCATAGAATTGAATCCAGCAAGGAACCAGAACCTCTCTATAAAGATACTGTGCTACAGGACTCTCAACAGTGCTATCCAGTGAAGTGCACAAAAGCACAACCACTTGTACAGGAGGCAACACACGTGACAGCCCACACCAGACAGGTGAGCTAACTCACGCGATTGGACATGTGAACGCATGTCTGTGTCTCTGAAAGTTCGCAACTTGAAGATTCGTATGCCAGTGCCTTGCTGTACCACGTTCAGAAGGAGGGTATGTTTTCCTCCTTCCCTCCAGCTGCTCCCTGGAGAAGGAAATGGCAACCCACTCCAGCATTCTTGCCTGGAGAATCCCATGGACAGAGGAGTCTGGCGGGCTACTATCCTTAGGGTTGCAAAGAGTCAGACACGACTGAGCACTCCAGCTGCTCCCAGTGAGTGACGGGGCTCAGTGACATACTAGTGCCATTCTTTCCTGCCCAAGAAAGGAGTCCCCAGTGGGGACCCACTTGCGGGTCCCCCATGGGCCTGGCCTGCAGTCTGAGCCTCCTCCCCTCTTCTCCTTTCATAGGCATCACACCTGCATGGATGACGAAAGGTACTCCTTGTCTCCTGCTGCTTCCTCCTCCATCTTTCACGGGCATGTCTCCCAGTAAGTCTCCGTGCACATAAAGCCATTTTGCTGTCTGCCTTTCAGAGGACACGAGTTGGCACGGCAGAAGTATTCTGGCATGCCCCTATTAGACCTTGCTTTTTAGGAGTCTGTGACTGGTGTGACTGGTGGGGAGAACCCCTGCAGAAATAACTCCTGTCCTGAGTGCATGTGTGTCATCAAGACACCAAGGCGGTGACAAATTCTGGCTCGCAGTGAGTCAGCGTGATGTCCCAGACCCCAGATCTCTCTGGGTTATGACACAAGGTTTACATGCCCTTGAGGGCAAAACTGAACGCCCACTGCTGTCCAGGTGTTGATGAACCACAGCCCACACCTGGCTTGGCATGAGTTCTTACTAAGTCTTGAGACACAGCTACCACCATTTTTTAAAATGTGTTACCTGTGGCTCCTTTTCACTGCAGGGTAGTTATGGTTTTCTAGCTGTAGAGTCTGCCACAACTCCTTAACATTCACTATCTGGACCTTGACAGAAAATTTGCCAGCCTGTGATGCTGTCCATTTTGTGGGAAGAGGAACCCATTTTCCTGGGAGAAATATGAATTTGCCAAATCCACAGCCGTCTTCATCCGCTCTAGTAAAGAGGCCACACCCAGCATGGTGTTGCTATTGCGATCTCTCTTTGATTGTGTTATGGTGATTTACTGTCATTCTCCAGATCCTTTTTCCAGAAGCCAGAATATGTTATATAGAAAAATGACAAACACCCCCACCATCCTTCAGAGCTTATCGAACATAATACTGCTTTCCAGAGCAAGAGTGAGTGGACGGTGGAAACTGTGCCAACATTATCTGAAGTTAGTGAAGTTGCTCAGTTGTGTCTGACGCTTTGCAACCCCATGGACCATAGCCTACCAGGCTCCTCTATATGTTGAATTTTCCAGGCAAGAGTACTGGAGTGGGTTGCCATTTCCTTCTCCAGGGCATCAACCCCAGGATTGAACCTGGGTCTCCCACACTGCAGGCAGACACTTTACCATCTGAGCCATCAAGGAAGCCCTTATCTGAAGTAAGAGGAGCCCTGAAGGGCCAACAGATAAAGTATATCTGATGTCAGCACTCCTAGCATCTGGACAAATCTTTCCTTGATCCTGGGTCTGGTGAGCACATCTCTGTGTCTGTCGTAGTTGCCTGAAGCCAAATGAACTGGAGAGGCCAAAACCACCTGGGTGGAAGGTTGAAGAAAAGGCCAAGCAGCTGTGGTGTGAGCTACTCTACAGGGAAGCCCAAAGGGACAAGCAACCAGGGAACTTCTAGCCAACCATCAGCAAGACACTGAGGCTCTCAGCACCACAGCCCACAAGGAAACGAATTTCACCAACAAGCTCCTGAACTTAGGACAGCTTAAACATCCTCTTTGACTTCTAGAACCATCTTTCCCCCTCACACAGAGCTGGAGCACATGAGAGTCAAAATAGCCCTTTGCTGGGATGTCCCAGCCCACCAGTCACCTCTTAGAAAATGCATCAGCAAGAGGAAGCAAAGTCTTCTCCTCTTCCTAAGTGGCCTCAATGAAGGAGGACATTGAAGGGTGGGGGGAGGTGGGGGGCGGGGATCACTACTATTGTAAGACTATGTCCTGAAGGTCATCTGTAGCTTATACTGTGGCAAGAATTAACTACCTAACCACAGCCAACAAGAGCAGGGGAATCAGCTTTATTCTCCTTCAACCATGAGGAACTGATGTCACTGGGCAAGACAAGTTATAGGGACATATGTTCCTACCTGAGATCCCCTCCTGGACCAGGCAGTACAGGGCAGATTAATTGTTCAAGGGCAGCCAAAGCACATGTCCAGCTGGGAAAGGTCACCACACACCGGTCAGATTAGGTCAGAGGAACATACCCTCATTCCCACTTCAATCTGGGAATGCTGTGTTTTTTTTTTTTAAAGAGGAATTGAGTTGCCTCATCAAAACTGCATTTGGCAAATGATTCACACTGCTCATCCTCCTTGTGTGCATGTTTGGGGGAGGCAACTGTACCCATAAACCATCCCCAACCAAGAAAGAACTCTAAGAATACTTTGCAGAATCTCAAGTTCCCAAAGAGAGCCTCCTTCATTTCAAATGACAGTAGGAAATAAAGCAAAACCATTTAAGTCACCTAAGAAGTTACTGCTTTGAAAAGAGCTGAGTGGGACATAATCACACCATAGAGAACTCACCTACCCTTCAGGGGACCCCAGGCAATGACTTGTGCCAGAAAATGGAGAGTTTACACCTGTGGCCAAATGGGATGAAGTGGAAACACAGCTATCATTTTACTGCTCTAGACAGATCTGAAGCTACAGAGACATAAATCCCCAGATTCTCAAGGGCTGGAGAAACCCAGGAGGGACAAGCCCAGTTCTCTCAGGACTTAACAAAATACAGCTGCCACACTAATCGCTTCTACTGGGGGGATGAGGACCATGTGTTTTGGCAAGACCGTCGACACAGGCTATGTATCTGACATTTGTCATATCTACATGTCACGATCTAAGTTTTTCTAAATCTGGGTTTTGCCCCTTTAAGAGCTGGTCTTGCTTTTCCAAGAGACACTTGGCACCCTCACACTTCTTGGCCAACTCCTGGGAGAAGGGGCCCCAATCCCTCTAAGACTTGTTGTCACAGTTGAAATAGAAGCCCAGACAGGGGCAGGCAGAGCAGGCTTGCAGATGTAGGATCAGGCAGGGGACTCCAGCCTCCACCTCCAGGGAATAATTCCCGTGAATCTGGGAACTCATGGTTGGCAATAGGAGCTAAGCTCAAAAATTGGTGTTGGGGGCTTTCCCTGGTGGCTCAGTGGTAAAGAATCTGCCTGCCGATGCAGGAGACGTGGGTTCAGTCCCTGGTCTGGGGAGATTCCATATGCCTTGGAGCAGCTAAGTCCATGTGCCACAGCCAATGAACCTGTGCCTAGAGCCCTGGAGCTGCAAGTACTGAAGCCCATACCCCCTAGAGCTTGGACTCCATAGCAAGAGAAGCCTCTGCAATGAAGAGCTATCCCTGCTTGCAACTAGAGAAAGCCTGCCAGCAGCAGCAAAGATCCAGCAAAAAAAAAAAAAAAAAAAAGTGTTAACTGGTCCCAAAGGCAGAGATGAGCAGAGAAGATGGTTTTCAAGTTTGTGGCTGAAAAAGAGGTTGAAGGGAAGGGTAGTAGGCTGGAACAAGGGGTGCCCTGGTTCTGTCCCATCCAAACACTGTTGTAGGGACCGACTGGCTAGCCTGCCAGACCCATGGCCTGTGCGTGATTTTTTGCTGACCAAGGGCTTCCCTTGTGGCTCAACTGGAATCTGCCTGCAATGTGGGAGATCTAGGTTCAATCCCTGGTTTGGGAAGATCCCCTGGAGAAATGAAAGGCTATTCAACTCCAGTATCCTGGCCTGGAGAATTCTATGGACTGTATAATCCATGGGGTCACAAAGAGTCAGACACTGAGTGACTTTCACTGGCTGACCAAACAAGCCCGCATGAAGCAGGAACCTCACTGACCTGAAGCACAAACTCCAGGAGAGTCAGACCCATCACCCTACCCACCCCCCCACCCCCTAAAAAAAAAAAAAAAGTGTTAACTGGTCCCAAAGGCAGAGATGAGCAGAGAAGATGGTTTTCAAGTTTGTGGCTGAAAAAGAGGTTGAAGGGAAGGGTAGTAGGCTGGAACAAGGGGTGCCCTGGTTCTGTCCCATCCAAACACTGTTGTAGGGACCGACTGGCTAGCCTGCCAGACCCATGGCCTGTGCGTGATTTTTTGCTGACCAAGGGCTTCCCTTGTGGCTCAACTGGAATCTGCCTGCAATGTGGGAGATCTAGGTTCAATCCCTGGTTTGGGAAGATCCCCTGGAGAAATGAAAGGCTATTCAACTCCAGTATCCTGGCCTGGAGAATTCTATGGACTGTATAATCCATGGGGTCACAAAGAGTCAGACACTGAGTGACTTTCACTGGCTGACCAAACAAGCCCGCATGAAGCAGGAACCTCACTGACCTGAAGCACAAACTCCAGGAGAGTCAGACCCATCACCCTACCCACCCCCCCACCCCCAGAGAGACAGCATGTTCTTAATAAACAACATCCCTCTCATTGTTCCCTTTTCTCTTAACACAGCCATTCCCTCTGGATCTCTCGGCCATTCTCCCTACAAAGTCACCAAAATAAAGCAGAAAGGGGCTAATGCCCAGTTTCTCCCACCCAGAAAGTATCTGATGGTTTGGGGACCAACGTAAGAATCCTCAGTTTCATGAGACTTTGGGACACTGATGGTCTCAGCATCCTATCCACGTCTCCCAGATGAGCTTCAGTGACACAGGGAAGGAGGTCAGTGTTGTCCACATTGAACACGTGTCCACCCACCTGGGACATTCTTGTTAGTCTTACTGCCAAAGGCTTTCAGAAGAGAATAAAAGAGTACCCAGCTCCTACCTTCTACATCTAAGTCTTGTCTTCCAAACATATATATTCACCAACATGCTAGGTGTAAACTACATTCATTTTCTAACTGATGGAGATGTTGTCTATCTTTGCAGACCTTTGATACAGAACCTGGACATTATTCAAAGCTGAGAGGTGGCAGGTTCTGCTTTTTGAAGTTTCCCTAGAGAAAGTGGAGTCACCACCGTAAGAATGTTAAGTTCTAAGAAACTACCTCAAGGGCATTCTATTCTAAGGAAAACCCACATTCTGTAAAGAGATTACTAGATCAAGAAGATTAGATAGAGAGTCGGTATTCTCAAAGACAGAGGGATGCATATAGCCCAGGGAATTTGTTATTGTTCAGTCTCTAAGTTGTGCCCACTCTTTGTGACCTCATGGACCATAGTATGCCAGGCTCTTCTGTCCTCCACTATCTCCCAGAGTTTGCTCAAACTCATGTCCATGGAGTCAGTGATGCTATCTAACCAACATCCTCAGCCACCGCCTTCTCCTTTTGCCTTCTGTTTCTCAGCAAAGTCTTTTCTAATGAGCTGGCTCTTCGTATCAGGTGGCCAGAGTGTTAGAGCTTCCGCTTTAGCATCAGTCCTTCTAATGAATGACTTCTTGGTGGCTCAGCTGGTAAAGAATCCACCTGTAATGCAGGAGATCTGGGTTCGATCCCTGGTTGGGAAGATACCCTGGAGAAGGGAAAGACTACCCACTCCAGTATTCTGGACTGGAGAATTCCACGAAAAGACTGCATAGTCCATGGAGTCACAAAGTCAGACACAACTGAGCCAACCAACACTTCACTTCTAATGAATAATCAGAGTTGATTTCCTTTGAAACTGATTTGATCTCCTAGGAGTCCAATTCAGACATAGACTATAAAAAGAAATATTCAGCATAAAAACAGTACTGTGTAAAACTATGTGAGGTCAGTAATTGAATGTGGCTGAAGATCAGATGAACTCTCAACAAGCATCAGGAAAAGACAAAAATCTCATATCACTTTCTTCCTCAGGGGCCTACAGTGCAATGGAGGCTCAATACAAGACATTCGTACATCTGAGCTCAGATGGTCAAACCATGATGACCAAACATCAATCCAAACCATGGCCATGGGTTGTGGTTACTTCACTCTGGCCCCTGGTGGGCTCAGCCAGCTCATCTGACTCACTACAGCAGACCTCATTAGGAGCAGAAAGAGGTTACATCCCATCCAAAATATATAATATAGTAAAAAAAACTCATTCTATCAACATAAAATGTCATCCTTATGAATGAGAAGGCAGATGCAGATCCAAAGTCTACTGAGAAGTCGGACTGATTATGGAACCAAACCACATTTAAACACTGGCATTTCTGATGCCAAGGGCTGGTTCTTTTAAGGGGCTACACCTGTGTCAAGACAGCCAACCAGGCTCAGAGGTCAACATGAGGGGATCAGGGCAGACGGACAAGTGCTTTCCTCTGTAACATTTGACACCAATTTGGATCCTAAAGGAAATCAACCCTGAATATTCGTTGAAAGGACTGAAGCTGAAACTCCAATACTTTGACCACCTGATGTGAAGAGCTGACTCACTGGAGAAGACCCTGATGCTGGGGATAATTGAAGGCAGGAGGAGAAGAGGGCAACAGAGGATGAGATGGTTGGATGACATCACCAACTCAATGGACAGGAGTTTGAGCAAATTCCAGAAACACTGAAGGACAGGGAAGCTTGGCTTGCTGTAGTCTGTGGGGTCAGAGTTGGATATGACTTAGCAATGGAACAGCCACAACAACGAAAAGGGAGATTTGTCATCTAGGAAGATCTAAGTTTTCATTCTTAAACAGTACATTTTTATCTGTTTTTGTGGTCAACAGAGAATAAGTTTTTAAAAGACATCATCCTTTAATAACCTGTAAGTCTATTTGTTTTGTAAATAGATTTCACTTGTGAGTGCTATCATATTTATCTTTCTCTGACTCACTTCACTTAGTATGTTAATCTCTAGATATTGAAAATAAACTTATGGTTAAAGGGGAAATGTGTGGTGGAGGGATAAATCAGGAGCTTGGGATTAAGATACACAGACTACTGTATAGAAGATAAATAGCCAACAAGGATCTACTGTAAAGCACTGGAACTCAATATTTTGTGATAACCAATGTGAGAAAACCTGAATGAGAATGCGTATGTATAGAACCAACTTTTCTGTACACAAAGTCAATGCAACATTGTAAGCCAGCTATATTCCAATTAAATTTTTAAAGACTCCTTTGAACACAATAAAGTTAATTATTTAATTCGGCACTCTCGGGTATGGAATTCAGGCATGCCCTACAGGGGCGCGGTGGGCATAAGACCTAACGGCATCCAGAGGGTATGTGAAGAGTCTCCTCCCAGAAGAGGGGAAAGCCTTCAGCATAGATGGACAGAGAGGTCCTTGTTTCAGTGGGCACTGAGTCTGCTCTCCTGAGAGGAGTCCCGGAGGCCGGGAATTCTGGAAAAATGAGGTTACTATGTGCCACACATGCCACATCTGTTCACTTATTTTCATACCAAGTCACATCTCAGTTTCACAGGAAGTTGGCATCTCAGGCTGCGAAGGTGACCACAGGGCTTCCCTGGTGGCTGAGACTGGTGGCTCAGATGGTAAAGAATCTGCCTGCAATGCAGGAGACCCAGGTTCCATCCCTGGGTTGGGAAGATCCCCTGAAGGGAAATGGTTACGTGCTCCAGTACTCTTGCCTGGAGAATTCCATGAACAGAGGAGCCTGGCAGACTACAGTCCATGGGGTCACAAAGAGACCCACAAGGAATTTGGCAGGTAGTATTGATGAGCAGGGGGTGGGGAGGGGGGCAGTTCTCAAGATTCATGCTGCATGGATCCTCAGAGGATCCCCTATGTCATTTGGTGGCAGCCATCACAACAGGTAAATGTGATATCCATCAGTGACTGTCCCCACCACCCCAGTTTTGATTCACTACTCCCTGCCCTGAGTTTTCTGGGATCACTTTCAAATAAAGTTCCAGATAAAACAGTTTCAAGGATTCCCATTGGCTTTTATATTCTAATCCTCAGAAACTGTGACCTTGTTTTGTTATATGGCAAGAGGAAATGAAGGCAAAGAAAATCCTGACTCTGATCTCTATGTCTGTGTCTCTGTTTCTACTTTGCAAATATGTCCATCTGTACCATTTTTCTAGATTCCACATATATCCATTAATATACACAATATAAACACAAAATATCCACAGTATATCCATTGTCTGACTTGTTTCATTCTGTATGACAGCTGGAAGAAAAGCAAAGGGGAAAGGAGGGGTGGGATGAACTGGTAGATTGGGATTGACATAAACACATTGCTATGTATAAAATGGCTAACTAATGAGAACCTACTGTATAGCACAAGGAACTCTACTCAATGCTTTGTAGTAACCTAAATGAGAAGGAAATTCAAACAAGAGGGGGTTATGTGTATATATATAGCTGATTCACTTTGTTATACAGTCAGTAGAAACTCATTGTAAGTCAACTATATTCTGATAAATTTTTTTAAGAAGTAAAATCCTGACTCTGAAGATCTAAGAGAGGCCCAAAACAAGAAATACAGAAGGCCCCTCGAAGGGAGGCTTATGCAAAGAAACAGTTCATCTTCTAGAAAACCAGGAACATAACCTGCAAATGCTTGATTTTACTCAATGATGCCCACTACCAACTTAAACCAGCCAAGATAAAGTTGGTTTTCAATGGAAACTTGGTGATTTGTCATAGCAACAGTGGAAATTAATATAGCATCTGTTCAAAATTCTTACTTCACATTCTCTGTATTGAAGGTAATGCATACTAGTTCACTGGGGTTTACTTTACATTTCAGATTGTTAGATTAATGGTTCTTTTCCTGGAAGCACCAACAAAAATGTTGTAAGGATACCCACATTTCATTAGTATCCCACCCTGAAGTATTGAGAGTATTGAAGTATTAAATAAGGCAGTGTTTAAACTTCAAATGTATAAACAAAGATGAACATTATCACAACATGCCCAAGAAAAATTAGACCTTGAATATCCAAGGTTCTTATGATAGAAAATATGCATTTAAAACCTTCCCACAAAATGTTCTCTGGGCCTAGATAACTTCCTTCCTGGATTCTCCAACAGTTCATACAGAAATATATGAAGTATATGCAAATTATTCCTATTAACAGAGAAAGTCCAGTTTCTCCCAAGTGAACTCTTGCTTGATGGCCAAGTGAGTTGACCAAGATGCTAAACGTGTTGTCAATTTCTCCAGCAAATTCTGAGAGCTTTGCACCAGCTTTGCACCTTTACTGCCTCTCCTTGGAACAGCCATCCTTAAAGGCCTCTTGGGCCACTTCACCAAAACCACCACCAGATACACACCAGAAAGGGCTAAGATCTGATAAGGAAGAACCAGCTGCCTCTGCACATTTCAGAAGGTGACACTGTGAAGGAATGACCCTATTACAAGGACTCCAGTGTCCCGTCAGGCCCAGGATTCCAATAACAAGCAGATAGGACTGACTTAAGAACCCTGCTCGTTGAATTCAGAATGGTGAGCCTTTCCTGCCAGAGGAGAAGGTACTGGTCCAGGCTATGATCAGCACTGTCCCGAGACCTTCCAGAACACATTTCAGTTGGTACAAAATATGCTGAAAAGAGAAAGGCCGGGGCTTCCACTCTGCATTGAGCCACTGCCTCCCCTGGGTGAATTTCCCAGATGCAGCACCTTCCAGGGACCATTCTGAGACAGTAGATTTCAATCTTCCACCTCAAACACCGCTGCTCACAAGATGCGCTGGGAATGAAGGGGGTCTGTGTTTCACTCAACACTCCAGGGGGGAAGAAACAGCATCAGTGACAGAGCTCCCTGGGTTTGTGGATTCCATCAGTGGCACTGATGACATTATCAGCTCCCAGGCGTTGGGGAGGAACATCCTTCTTCCTTCTGGGGTCCTTAAGAAGAAATAGGAACACACATTTCTCAGTGCTCTTAAAACTTTGGAAGCCCTGGTAAGAAGGGTCAGTGTAAGGACTGGAGTCATATTCCAGGCCTGCCAACTCTGACAAGACAGAAGTCCTGAGAAGAAGCCTTGCTCCTAAGAGAAGGCTGGGGTTTTAGCTCTCTCCATGTATGGTCACTTCCAAGTCCTGAGGGAAATGAAGGTTGTGGGGGGTGAGGACAGGACTGACCAGGCCTGTGAGAAATGGGATTCAGTTTACAAGGGACTCAGACTCTGCTTCTGGGAGACTAGAAGCTTCTTGGTTTCCAGAAGTGGAATGACCCCACCTGTTGGGGCAATGTGAAAGAATGACCCTGTTATAAGGAGGAAGCCTCTCTCAGGACAGAGCTGCTCCGTGGACACTGGGCAGTGACTTTGTCAGGACCTCCCTGGATGCTCCATCAGCCACGTGCCTGCAAGTGGTCATTCACCTGGCCCTGGTGAGTGTTATCCTGAGATTGCGGGAGTCCCTTCTCATGTAGAATGGTTCATCTAGTTCTATTGAAAAGTCCTTGGATCAACTTGATAGTTCTCTCAATGTGGACAAATAGCCCTGTGAACAGTCACTGAACAAGACCATGCTGCAGGGGCGTTCACCCAGGTAGACAGAGGGCTCACTTTCTGCAGATACATCACCTATAGCGACCAGAATCACAAGTACATGTGCCCGTCCCAAGGACCATCACATTACACACTGAATGACTGTGGAGGTGAGGGATCCACTCAGATGTGGGTGCACACATCCTCTGGAACATCTGGGCTTTGGAGGGAATGTCCAGTAGGCAGGGCTCCATGAGTTTTTGACTCAGTCAACTTGACATGAACCTTGAGTCTGACCCCATGGCTCTGAACAGAGGAAGGATGCCATCAGCTGGTTGGTTGAGAATGCCTTTAAGAAATTTTGAAGTTTCTACTATCAGGATAATTTCAAAAAAAAAAAAAAGTAGTGATAAAGAAAAGGGATAACTGAGTGACTGAGATGAAAAACTCCCCCTTCTCAGAGCCTCCTCCCCCCCACAGCACAGGGTGAAGGACAGATTTTCAGATTTTGGGGTTCAGAGTTTCCTTCAGGGTCCTTGACATGTGCTTCAAGCATCTGCAGACCTATATTCTCAGGCAAGTGACCATGAGCCACAGAAAAAGGAACCAACAGATCAGAGAGAGAATCCTCTAAGGGTTTCTACCCCTTCAGCATACTGAACTCAGTACCAAGACAATATTGGAAGAATGATTCCATGGTAGTACAACACAGACCAGAGAGTCTTGAGAGTCCAAATATGCCAGCCCCTTGGGGGCAAGGCAAGAGTAGCCCAGATTCTCAATGATCATTGTCCAGTTTATCCCCACCGACATCTGTAGGTTGTTGATTCTATGAAGATAAAATCCCTTGCTCAGAAAGCTGAATGTGAAGCACCTCACCTAACCCATCTCAAACACCTGAAAGGGAAGGGGAAAAAACCATCACTGACACACAAGGTACACGAAAGTCAGGCAGACAGTTACAGAATGTCCTAGGCTGTGATCATGGGGGACCATCAGGATGAGGATCACAAAATTTTCATAGTCACCTACAGGAAAAAAAAAAATCAAAGCCAAATAACCTTGGCAGCCTTCACCTTGATTCATCAGCATGGTATCTAAACCGCTGAGACCTGGGGTTTGACATTGCAGTGAAGGCAGCAGGACAAAGATTTCAAATCCATCCCACTTTTGCTTCCGATTCAGTTCTGGCATTTCAAAACAGAAGGCATGTCTGTAAAGCCTTTTATTTCTCCTTCATATTTGAATGAGATCCTTGCTGGGTACCGTAGTCTTGGCTGTAGGTTATTGTTTTTCATCACTTTAAGTATGTCTTTGCCATTCCCTCCTGGCCTGAAGGGTTTCTATTGAAAGATCTGCAGTTATTCTTATGGGGATCCCCTTGTGTGTTATTTGTTGTTTTTCCCTTGCTGCTTTTAATATTTGTTCTTTATGTTTGGTCTTTGTTAATTTGATTAATATATGTCTTGGGGTGTTTTGCCTTGGGTTTATCCTGTTTGGCACTCTCTGGGTTTCTTGGACCTGGGTGATTATTTTCTTCCCTGTTTTAGGGAAGCTTTCAACTATTATCTCCTCAAGTATTTTCTCATAGTCTTTGTCGTCTTCTGGGACTCCTATAATTCGAATGTTGGAGCATTTCATATTGTCCTGTAGGTCTCTGAGGTTGTCCTCATTTCTTTTAATTCATTTTTCTTTTTTCCTTGCTGATTCATTTATTTCTACCATTCTATTTTCCATTTCACTAATCTTCTGCCTCCGTTATTCTACTATTTGTTGCCTCCAAGGTGTTTCTGGTCTCACTTATTGCATTATTAAATGTTGACCTTATTTCTTCTAGGTCCTTGATAAACCTTTCATGCATCTTCTCAGTTCTTGACTCTAGGATATTTATGATTCCATTTTGATTTCAAGATTTTGGCTCATTTTCACTATCAATATTCGTAATTCTTTCTCAGGTAGATTCCCTATCTCTTCCTCTTTTGTTTGATTTTGGTGGGCATTTCTCCTGTTCCTTTACCTACTGGGTATTCCTCTCTCTCATCTTGGTTATATTGCTGCGTTTGGGGTGGCCTTTCTATATTCTGGGAATTTGTGGAGTTCTCTTTAATAGTGAGCTTCCTCCCTGTGTGTGGGGTTGTATCAGTGGCTTGTTTCATTAGCATCGACCATCAGATAAAAAAGACAAATATCTGAGGAGAGAAGCGCTTCCTTCATGAAAGAGTATTAACTGATCACATTCAAGAGAGAAGACAGTTCCTTAGGAGCTCTTTGGACCAAGCCTTCATAGGATGGGGAATCTAAGGAATCTCTTCTCAGGAGAGGGGAAAGACGTCACAAGAAGATGGAATGCAGACAAGTTACAGAACTGGAACAATCCTGCTGCAGTGGGGTTGATCTGTATCTCTCCTACTGAAAGGAAAACACAGGGGCACCAGTGCACTTCGGGAATTGGAACATGTCTGCGGAGGCTTGGATGCTCTGATATGTATCCTATGGGACTCTTGTTGAAACACAGCACAGAAGTGAGATCTTGAGTGGAAAAAAGACCTTGTGCGTAAAAGTGGAGAATCACAGGAAGGAAAACAAACCTCCACCACAAAGAGGTAGACTTTCAAGTTTCTAGAAAAATAATGCTCTGAGAATAGTTGTGGAAATCAGGAGCTCATTCAACCCAGGTGGACTGTCCTTCAACAGGACTGACACCAAACTGATCTCAGATCAACAGGACACATTCAAGTTGACCTCTTCCTCCTAAACATATTTTGAGACATAATAACCACAAGCAATGGGAAATGGAACCCACAGATCAAGGAAGGTAGTCACATGTAGGTATCACCACCTTAAGATATAGAACCCATACCAATGAAGGGACAGTGCATTGCCATGGGGTCAAGGGCCTATGGAGAAGAGCCATCGATGAGAGGTCAGGGGTACAAGTTCTGGGTACAAGGTCTCAGTGGCCCAGGCTCACCATAAATACTGCCATATCATCAACATCCCATGGACGTGTCCAGGAATACACTAAAGCTTCACTTCCTTTCAGGACATGCACAAGGTCAACAGATTCACCTGGAACTTCACTAATACGCACAGATGAAACAGATTGCTCTGACACATACAAAACAAGAGTATCAGGCAGAGTATCAGGCAGAGGAATATTAAAGGATGACCTGGGCTGTGTCC
The DNA here is from genome assembly GCA_006408675.1 of Madoqua kirkii. Lineage (NCBI taxonomy): Eukaryota > Metazoa > Chordata > Mammalia > Artiodactyla > Bovidae > Madoqua > Madoqua kirkii. Next base: position 94,357 of record SJYC01032387.1, on the reverse strand, counting down.
AGTAGGGCTGGCAGGATGAGAACCACACTCCAAAATAAGACCTGGATGGGTGGACTCAAAGTGAAACAGTTATATGAAGCCTTCAGCTTGGTCAACCAGCTGAGTCACTTGTCCAAGCCTACCCTCAGGTTAGACACTGTAGGTAGTGCAGTAGCAGAGGGTTTCAAACTCACCTAACCTGTCCCTCTGAGTCCTAGGAGGTCAGATGAAAAACAGCCCTTCCTAGTTCAGGCATCACTAGAACAGCCAGGTCTTCTGAAGGAAATGACATGTCATAGTATGGAATAAACTCTTTCCTCCATAGACAAGCATTTGCTCACATTCAAATGACATCTCATAGAAGTCAAGGAGTGTATACAAGATTAACTTACAAAAACATAAAGGTCATGTCATCTTTTATCTTAAATACTAAACAAATAGAAATATAGTGAACTATATTCCTGGAAGGGGAAGAGGATGTCCATTCACCGTTAGAAATGAGTCACAGATATATTAAAATATTCACATCACAATGGAAACTCACACCCCACTATCCACTTCACTGCAATACAGCAACGAGATATTGTAGATTTCTTCCACAATATTTTTCTTCGCAAACTCAAATTTTAGGTAACGAGCCAATATGGGCACATATTACTGCATGGGAAGACAAAGCAACATTGCTCATAGATATCAGAGTAAGCAAATGTCATATTAGCATCCTAAGCTACTCGATTCTGGCTGACATTACTGAGAAATAGGGATGAAAAGAGAATAGGATTCAAAGTCTGTCACAGGAGAAAGGGAAATAAATGCCACAACAGGAAGATGGATGTCTGAAACTTCAGCTATGGTAAATGAGTAGTCTTGATAGTGTAAATTTATGTCTCCCTTTTCTACTAAAGAAAACCTCAGGTGGTTGGCACTTCTTGAACTTAGGTGTGTGTGTCAGAGGACGAGGAGGGCATGGTGACGCACTCCAGTATTCTTGTCTGGAGAAGCCCACAAACTGAGGAGCCTGGTGGGCTATAATCCACGGTGTTGCAAAGAGTTGGACGTGACTGAAGTGACTTAGCATGCAAGCAAGTGTCAGAGGACAGGGTGTCTCATGACACATCCTCTAGACCCTGTTTTCAGCATGGCTGTGGAGGTCAGCACCACATCTGTTATCACATTTTACCAAAATGGATAATAGATGCGATGGATCAGGTTCTGTCCTAAAGCTTTTCCCAAAGTCTTCTAAAGAGAGTTCCAGTGCCCAGTGAAGTTGCTCAGTCATGTTCAACTCTTTGCGATTCCATGGACTGTAGCCCACCAGGCTCCTCCAAGGAATTTTCCAGGCAAGAGTACTGGAGTGGGTTGCCATTTCCTTCTCCAGGGGATCTTCCCAACCCAGTTATTGAACCCAGTTCTCCCACATTGCAGACAGACATTTACCATCTATGCCACCAGGAAGCCCTCTACGAGAGCTCAGCCCAGGCACCAAGTTCTTGTTACATGTGCCCAGAAGGGAATTACCTTGACCAGTGGGGTGAATGGAGTTGGTGAATCCTATCCTTGCAGGGAAAACATCCTGTGATACATTCTACATGGTTCCTCACAGGGTCTCACTTGGGAATGGGCCAGGGGAGGTGACAGCTCCACGCTGTGTCCATTGTTGGCCATTATCCCCATCCAGCCTCATAGCCACACACTCAGACCTCATGTGTTACCTGCGATTGCTTCTAAATAAAGCACCTGGCCCAAGTCCAGGTCTCAGATTCACAGCTCCAAGATTTACACTCCAACAGCCTTCCGAATTCATTTCACTTCTAAGGCTTTCTTCACCCTACATAAGGGAGAGCTAACTCTACCCTGACAGTGACACAGCCCGAAAGTGGCCAGCCACCAGCAGCAGGGTCAAGAAAGAGGAAAAATGATGGCAACGATGAATAGCCGGAGTAGAAGTCTGAACATACCCGCTCTGGACCAAATAATGATAAGCTGCCAGCAACAGTCAGGATACAAAGAGGAAATGGAAGCACTTCACTGGGAGCCAATGAGGAGTCCACTGAATGGAGCCATAGCATGCCAAGATAGCCCATCAATGAAGACGCAAAAAGGCTTATAACTGCTTTCTCAGGCATGAGGAATTCTAAATACATGCCAGGAAGCATTAATAGGCTCAGAAATCTATTCTCATAAAACCATTAGTAAGCGGAACCCTCCCTCAGCACAGTAGTCCGGGCTGATTGATCTGGTCCCTTGTGTAGGGTGGAGTGTCAGAACACAGCTACTCTAGACTCAGTGGTTTTGTCCCCGACAATAAAGTGCACTCTCGGTCCGCTGGCAGAATTCTCACCAGATCTACTGCCAGAGGACAAAGATGCTTGACACTTTGTACTTCACAGACTAACAAGGTCCTTGCTTCAAACAGACATGTTGATCAGCAGAGCTGTCAGGAGAGGCAAATCTTTCACCCTGTCTGACAGTATGTTCTTTAAAAAAGTCCTAGCATTATTCATTTTCTTAGAGCCATTTCTCAGGATCTGAGTCATTTTCCCTAGAAAATCATCATTAAGAATAAACTAGGAAGTAGCTAATGCCCCACCCCCATAGATCATTCAGCTGACAGCTGCTTCTCCCAGAAAATGTCTGTCTCTGCTCATAGTCTGGGGGTAAATGTCAGTTATCCCCAGCTGTGTGATGCCGTGGAACTGTGCTGGTTTTAGAATTCTGCCCACATCTCCTGAATGAGACTTAGCTACACACAACAGAAGGTACAGAGCTGTCCTCAGTGATCACTGTCCCTCTCCTGTCCATGCCTTTTTTTTTTAAATTACCATCAGTGCCAAAGACACTCAATAATTCAGGTGTCCAGGTTTCTAGCATTTATGTTTTTGTTTCCTCTGGAAAAGTTTTGAGCAGCAGCACCTGAGCCATCCCAGGATCAGAGGACAACCAGGTCCAGTACAAAAGGTACCCAACATGCATGTCAATTGAAACATTAGCATTTTAAATGGAGCCGCTTCTCATACATATGTGCTCAGGCAGAAGAATCACCTCAAGACTTTGCAGTCCCAGGAAAATCACCGTAAGAGCACTATTCTTAGCAAATTGAATCTCCACTCCATAAACAGACTAGCTGAACAAGAAATTCAGATAAGGTTCTCAAAGACACTGGGATGGATATTAGCCCAAAGAATATAGACAGGAGCATTCAGCATAAATATTGTGTAAAACTACACATCAGTGAGAAAGAGCAGTGCTTATGGGAAGAAGAAAGCAGGTCTCTCCACCAATACTTCCTCTCTACAAAAGACAATTTTCTCTTCCAAAACAATATTTTCATGGAAGTTAGGTGGTGTAACTGAGGAGGGGATATCAAAAATACCCACAGCCAGGGAGAATTCTACAAACACACAACTTTCAGCAAGCTGTTAAGATTTGAAGGCATAAAATTCCCCAGGTCCTATTCAGGACAGGTTCCTAGAGAGATAGGAGTAACATCCCTAAGGTCCCTTCCATAATAAAAAACAGGAAGGACAAAAATAGAGAGCAGGTGAGGATGGGCAAATAAATCAAAACAAAGATAAGATGGTTGTACACACTGTCAACTACTACTTATAAGAGCTAGAGACAAGTCTTTCTATAACTATCTAGTGCATGGGAGAGAGGAGATTCTTGCCTTCTGAAAGGCACTGCTTTGAGTTGGTGGTTAGGGAAATGCCCAGAGATATAATGTGTCATACTCAATGCCAGAGGAGACCTCCATCTGATGGCACATCCCAGGAGATGTAAAGGGTTAAAATCCTGATGTACAAAAGATGGCCCAGGATATCCATCTTACTGTTCCAGTAGAAGATTTCCTCCTGCACATGTGGTCCCCAGATGCTCAGCATTTGGGGGAAAGGGAGGGAAAAATAAAAGTGCTGGAATCACCTGACAGGAAGAAGCTTCCCACACTGAACTCCTGCACAACTGTGATGATCAGAATTTTGTGTTGTGACTCAAAAATCAATGTAATTCATCAAGGTACGAAAGAACTACATGATCATTTCAATAGACGCAAAACCAGCCTTCAAGAAAATTCAGCTTCCATTCTTAATTTTCAAAACCACTGGCAAACTCAGAAGGGAAAGAAACTTCTCCAACCTGATAAAAGGCATCAGTGACAGGCACAGCTAACATACTTAGTAGTATAAATGCTTCCCTTGTAGTCTCAGGTTTAAATATCATGGTGACCAACTACCTGCAGTATAATCTAAGAGCCAGGGACCAGTAATAATCAAGATAAAAACAGCCTGAACAAATCTAGACTTCACAGCCTCCATCCTTGAATATTTAATTGTGAGATGCAAGAAGTTAAGGAAAGCAAAGTAAGTGATAAAAATGTCACTTGGACCCAGTTGACAACACATAGGATATAGCCCAAGGAGACATTAAGTCTACACTCTCAGGAAGGAAGAGAGATTAAACCAGAGGATCCAATTTCAGATCCAGATGTTTATCTTGCTGATACAAATCTCATTCTCCCAGAAGAACGCCTGTCCAGGCCAGGAAAATGAAACAAAACAAAATCTGGATGTTGTCTGGATACAGAGTAGCACTGGCTCATCCCTGAACAGCAAGCCAGACTCTCAGGTCCACTGGAGGAAACAAACTACTGCCAGAGAAACCAAGAAGAGATGGAAGTGCTTCTGCTCAGAGCTTCCCAGGTGGCTCTAGCAGTGAAGCACCCACCTGCCAGTGCAGGAGGTGTGAGACTCAGTTTCGATCCCTGAATCAGGAAGATCCCCTGGAGGAGGAAATGACAACCCACTCCAGTATTCTTTGCCTGGAGAATCCCATGGACAGGGGATCCTGGAGGGCCACAGTCCATAGGGTCACAAAGAGTCGGACACGACTGAAGTGACTTAGCATGCATGCTGCTCGGAGCTGGTCTGCGAGGTCCCCTGCTTCACGGTAGCTCATGGGTCAAAGAGCAGCCCAGAGAGATGGAACCCTTGTCACCATGAACCACCAAGGCAAGTCTAGCGACCCCATGGACTGCAGCCTACCAGGCTCCTCCATCCATGGGATTTTCCAGGCAAGAGTACTGGAGGGGGGTGCCATTGCCTTCTCCGAAGGCAAGTCTAGCAGTCTAATACAAGTTAATTTTTTCTGTGGCACCCATCTACCAGGGCCTCAAACACATTCCCTAGAAACCTACCACCAGGCACAATCAGAAGAGTTCTGTCTAGGAAGACAAGCAGAGCACAAATTCCAAACCAGAAAATGCACGAGACTATGTTTTTGCCTCAAAAGATACACTGAAGCTCAGGCAAGGTGTCACTGTGGTGACTGGAACAAGCACAGAATTCTGCTCCATGTTTCCAGGCTGGACGCTGGCTGGCCAGAACAGAGTGCTGCCATTGACCTCCGTGACCACTGATCCCTCAACTTGTCTGTCAATCACGGTGCTGGTGGCATCACAAGCAAGAACAAATGTTAAAGGACTCTGGCCACAACCTTCCTGTGTTCAAGTCTGCACTTCCAATGTACACTTTCCAGCAGGTACATCCTGTACCTTATGCACTAAAAGCATCCATCAGCTAAGCAAATAGATTTACATCAACTCAGGGGGACCATCCTTCAACAGGATGGAGGCTGATATGTGTTCTGATCTGTTCCACCCCAAACATGTGTTTGGACAGAGTAACCAAAACCCATGAAAAAAGAGGCCATGGATGAAGGAGGGCTATTACCTGAAGGTACCACACCACATTAAGATATGAGTTCAGGACCCAAGAAATCACAGGAAGATGATCTCATGGCAGCATGAACCACCAGAGACCCGAGACCCAGGTGTGCAAACCTTGGGGAAAGACCCGAGTGACCCAGAAAACATGCCCTAGGAGGTACGTCCAAGGATACATTCTGAGATAATCCACTCTCATCTATTATTTGAGGAGGGTGTTAAGAGAATGAGTTTTAAAAACAGAAGTCATCCTTTGAATAAGGTTAAGTATGTTTTTGGTAACCAAATCTATATAGGCAGGCTTTGCAGAAAGCAGAGGGAGGGGTAAGGATTCCGGGATTCTAAGTCTTCCTGTGATAGAGGCTCTTCCCCTCTCTAGAGGGTGGAGAGGGAACACCTTGCTTCAGTCAGTTCAGTCGTGTCCAACTCTTTGCAGCCCTATGGACTGCAGCATGCTGGGCTTCCCTGTCCTTCACCAACTCCTGGAGATTACTCAAACTCATGTGTATTGAGTCGGTGGTGCCATGCAATCCACTCCCCCTTGCTTCAGGAGGAGGTGAACCTGTCTGTGTTCCTTTGGTTAAAAGGGAAACCCAGGAGACTGGGCACGCTCCTGGAGAGATGGGCCTCTTCCAACACCCTGGATTCCCAGGCCCCTTATTTTCATGCAGTCAGATCTCAGTTGCATAGGGAATTAACAGCTTAGGAGGTATCTACACACAAGGCAGCAGGTAGAGGGTGTGTAAGTGACCAGACACTTGCCCCTCGGTTGAGTCAATTCTGAGATGCATTAGTTCCTCAGAAGAGCCCCTTTAGGATTGAACACAGTCACTTCCATAGGTGACCAGCTCAGTAATACCTAATCCAGTGAAGCTGCTCCTGCCATCCCATCTCTGGCTCACTCCTCCCTTTCCTGGGCTTCCTGGGATTACTTGAAGCACCAAACCAGAGAGACAGTCAAGTCGACTGTTAAGAAGCTTGCCTCCGAATCAGACTTTTGAACATATATAACAAGGGAGACTTGCCACGGACAGAATTAAGGCTTCTCATCAGCTGACCTTAAATTAAGGAGGTAATTCTGGATTATGCCCACAGGCACCATGTAATCACAAGGGTGATTGAGAAGATACAGTAAAAGAGTGGGAAGTGGAGGTGAGGGCTGTTTCTAGATACAAGGTCAACTCTGATCTTCAGAGTCAGGACATCTTTTTCTTCAAAATTGAGGCCCAAGACGTGAGAATCAAGGCTTAGAAGGGGGGAAACAAAACATCTTCTGTAAAACCAAAACGGACCACAACCAGTGGACAGAGGAGCCTGGCAGGCTAAGGTCCATAGGGTCGGCAAAGAGTTGGTCAGGCCAGAAGTGACCTAGCACACACACACAGCATAAACAAAGAACTCTCTCAGCTGTGCAGACCATGAGGCCCCTGTGCTTCGGCTCTTCAGCCTTAATAGGCTGCTAGCTCCAGGATGGTTGCATCACACAGAGAAAGCAGTGGCCCAAAAGTGAGCCATGATTATCAAAAGCAAGCTGAATAAGGTCTATCACATAAATGATAAGAACACACCCAGGGTGTGCCCAGCAGGGCTGACAGGGTGGAAACCACACTCCAAAATGAGATTCCCCAGGCAGCAATGTAAATGTTTCCCCTGAGAAGAGGGCTGGACTAGTGACAGTGCTGGGATTCCCTGGTGGCTCAGATGGTAAAGAATCTGCTTGCAAAGCAAGAGACTGTTTGATCCTTAAGTGCGGAAGATTCCCTGGAGGAGGGCATGGCAACCCATTCCAGCATTCTTGCCTGGAAAATCCCATGGACAGACGAGCCTCGTGGGCTATAGTCCACGGTGTTGCAAAGAGACACAACTGAAGAAGCCTTTCAAGCTCATCTCTCATGCCCGCCTGATTCAGTCTTAGGAGGTTCACTGGGAAGATAGCCCTGCCCAGTCCAGGCTTCACCAGGATCCATGAGATTGCCAGGGAAGACGCAGGTCACAGTTTGGAATAAACTAACACTTCCCTCCACAGACGAGCATCGTTCACCCATATTCAAGAAAGAATAAATGTTTTGAGAAGCTCAAGGAATATGAGTGAAATTCACTTACAGAAACTGAAAGGTAATACCATTTCTGCTAATAAACAAATCCTAAATAAACAGGAATATAGCAAGATGTATTCCTGGAAGAAGATGTCTAAGTGATGAAGTGTCTACCATTAGAAATGAATCACATCACATTGCTGTGAGAATATTTCAACATAGCACCTCCACTGCAAGACAGGCACGAGATATCATATTAATTCAGATTTTGCATTAAAATCTAGTGAACTCACAATATTTATTTTCTTGGCTAACTCAGATCTAACTTTAGATGATGTATCAACAGAATTTTATATTCCTAGATGCAAAATACTTGAAAGCAAATACCTCACAGACATAAGCAAATAAGCTCATGTATCAGCATTCTAAGGCACCTAACATTACTGAGCGACCAGGACGACAAAGGAATGGATTTGAGGTCAGTAAAGAATCTCTTCTCAGGACATGGAAATGGACACCATCACGAGAAGATGGGTGATGCAGACCCCAGCTATGGCGTATGAAGAGCCTTGCTCATGGAGACTAAGGTGTCCCTTTTCTACTGAAAGGAGAACCCAGGACATTTGGCTTTCCTCAGAAATGGGTGGGTGTGTGGCAGAGGATGGGGAGCTCCCCTGGAGGAGGGCATGGCAACCCACTCCAGCATTCTTGCCTGGAAAAGCCCATGGACAGACGAGCCTGGTGGGCTACAGTCCATGGGGTTGCAAAGAGTCGGACACAACTGAGCGACTAAGCATGCACGCACAGTGACGGTGCTGGCTGACAAAGGCAGACCCTGCAGGCAGCGCAGTTGCAGAAGCCTTTCAAGCTCATCTCTCACGTCCGCCTGATTTAGTCTCAGGAGGGTCACTGGGAGGACAGCCCTGCCCAGTTCAGGCTACACCAGGATCCATGAGATTGCCAGGGAAGAGGCAGTGTCACAGTTTGAAATAAACTAACGCTTCCCTCCACAGACGAGCGTCGTTCACCCATATTCAAGTAAGAATCAACATTTTGCAAAGCTCAAGGAATGTGAGTGAAATTCACTTACAGAAGCTGAAAGGTAATACCATTTCTGCTAATAAACATATCTTAAATGAACAGGAATATAGCAAGATCTATTCCTGGAAGAAGACGTCTAAGTGGTGAAGTGTCTACCATTAGAAATGAATCACCGATAGATTCCATCCCTGTGAGAATATTTCAACATAGCACCTCCATAACCATTCCACTCCAAGACAGGAATGGATACCATACTAATTCAGATACCGTATTGATTTAAAATCTTGTGAAATATCTCACAATATTTTCCTTGGCTAACTTAGATCAAATTTTAAAGAATGCACCAACATGATTCTACATTCCTAGATGGAAAATATTTGAAAAGAAAGCAAATACACTCACAGACATAAGGGTAAGCAAAGAAGCCTCATGTACCAGGGACGGAGGAACCTCATGGGCTGCCATCTATGGGGTCGCACAGAATCGGACATGACTGAAGTGACTTAGCAGCAGCAGCACTGTGACATTACTGAGCAACTGAGATAACAAGGAAGTGATTTGAGGTCAATAAAGAATCTCTTCTCAGGACAGGGAAATGGACACCATCACGAGAAGATGGGCGATGCAGACCCCAGCTATGGCGTATGAAGAGCCTTGTTCATGGAGACTAAGGTGTCCCTTTTCTACTGAAAGGAGAACCCAGGACGTTTGGCTTTCCTCAGAAATGGGTGGGTGTGTGGCAGAGGATGGGGAGCTCCCCTGGTGGAGGGCATGGCAACCCACTCCAGCATTCTTGCCTGGAAAATCCCATGGACAGACGAGCCTGGTGGGCTATAGTCCACGAGGTTGCAAAGAGACAGGACTGAAGAAGCCTTTCAAGCTCATCTCTCACATCCTCCTGATTCAGTCTTAGGAGGGTCACTGGGAGGATAGCCCTGCCCAGTCCAGGCTTCACCAGGATCTATGAGATTGCCAGGGAAGAGGCAGTGTCAGTTTGGAATAAACTAACGCTTCCCTCCACAGACAAGCATCGTTCACCCATATTCAAGTAAGAATCAACATTTTGAAAAGCTCAAGGAATGTGAGTGAAATTCACTTACAAAAGCTGAAAGGTGATACTATTTCTGCTAATAAATTCTAAATGAACAGGAATATAGCAAGATGTATTCCTGGAAGAAGAGGATGTCTAAGTGATGAAGTGTCTACCATTAGAAATGAATCACATCACATCGCTGTGAGAATATTTCAACATAGCACCTGCATAACCATTCCACTCCAAGACAGGTATGAGATACCATACTAATTCAGATACTGTATTGATTTAAAATCTTGTGAAATATCTCACAATATTTTCCTTGGCTAACTTAGATCAAATTTTAAAGAATGCACCAACATGATTCTACATTCCTAGATGGAAAATATTTGAAAAGAAAGCAAATACACTCACAGACATAAGGGTAAGCAAAGAAGCCTCATGTACCAGGGACGGAGGAACCTCATGGGCTGCCATCTATGGGGTCGCACAGAATCGGACATGACTGAAGTGACTTAGCAGCAGCAGCACTGTGACATTACTGAGCAACTGAGATAACAAGGAAGTGATTTGAGGTCAATAAAGAATCTCTTCTCAGGACAGGGAAATGGACACCATCACGAGAAGATGGGCGATGCAGACCCCAGCTATGGCGTATGAAGAGCCTTGTTCATGGAGACTAAGGTGTCCCTTTTCTACTGAAAGGAGAACCCAGGACGTTTGGCTTTCCTCAGAAATGGGTGGGTGTGTGGCAGAGGATGGGGAGCTCCCCTGGTGGAGGGCATGGCAACCCACTCCAGCATTCTTGCCTGGAAAATCCCATGGACAGACGAGCCTGGTGGGCTATAGTCCACGAGGTTGCAAAGAGACAGGACTGAAGAAGCCTTTCAAGCTCATCTCTCACATCCTCCTGATTCAGTCTTAGGAGGGTCACTGGGAGGATAGCCCTGCCCAGTCCAGGCTTCACCAGGATCTATGAGATTGCCAGGGAAGAGGCAGTGTCAGTTTGGAATAAACTAACGCTTCCCTCCACAGACAAGCATCGTTCACCCATATTCAAGTAAGAATCAACATTTTGAAAAGCTCAAGGAATGTGAGTGAAATTCACTTACAAAAGCTGAAAGGTGATACTATTTCTGCTAATAAATTCTAAATGAACAGGAATATAGCAAGATGTATTCCTGGAAGAAGAGGATGTCTAAGTGATGAAGTGTCTACCATTAGAAATGAATCACATCACATCGCTGTGAGAATATTTCAACATAGCACCTGCATAACCATTCCACTCCAAGACAGGTATGAGATACCATACTAATTCAGATACTGTATTGATTTAAAATCTTGTGAAATATCTCACAATATTTTCCTTGGCTAACTTAGATCAAATTTTAAAGAATGCACCAACATGATTCTACATTCCTAGATGGAAAATATTTGAAAAGAAAGCAAATACACTCACAGACATAAGGGTAAGCAAAGAAGCCTCATGTACCAGGGACGGAGGAACCTCATGGGCTGCCATCTATGGGGTCGCACAGAATCGGACATGACTGAAGTGACTTAGCAGCAGCAGCACTGTGACATTACTGAGCAACTGAGATAACAAGGAAGTGATTTGAGGTCAATAAAGAATCTCTTCTCAGGACAGGGAAATGGACACCATCACGAGAAGATGGGCGATGCAGACCCCAGCTATGGCGTATGAAGAGCCTTGTTCATGGAGACTAAGGTGTCCCTTTTCTACTGAAAGGAGAACCCAGGACGTTTGGCTTTCCTCAGAAATGGGTGGGTGTGTGGCAGAGGATGGGGAGCTCCCCTGGTGGAGGGCATGGCAACCCACTCCAGCATTCTTGCCTGGAAAATCCCATGGACAGACGAGCCTGGTGGGCTATAGTCCACGAGGTTGCAAAGAGACAGGACTGAAGAAGCCTTTCAAGCTCATCTCTCACATCCTCCTGATTCAGTCTTAGGAGGGTCACTGGGAGGATAGCCCTGCCCAGTCCAGGCTTCACCAGGATCTATGAGATTGCCAGGGAAGAGGCAGTGTCAGTTTGGAATAAACTAACGCTTCCCTCCACAGACAAGCATCGTTCACCCATATTCAAGTAAGAATCAACATTTTGAAAAGCTCAAGGAATGTGAGTGAAATTCACTTACAAAAGCTGAAAGGTGATACTATTTCTGCTAATAAATTCTAAATGAACAGGAATATAGCAAGATGTATTCCTGGAAGAAGAGGATGTCTAAGTGATGAAGTGTCTACCATTAGAAATGAATCACATCACATCGCTGTGAGAATATTTCAACATAGCACCTGCATAACCATTCCACTCCAAGACAGGTATGAGATACCATACTAATTCAGATACTGTATTGATTTAAAATCTTGTGAAATATCTCACAATATTTTCCTTGGCTAACTTAGATCAAATTTTAAAGAATGCACCAACATGATTCTACATTCCTAGATGGAAAATATTTGAAAAGAAAGCAAATACACTCACAGACATAAGGGTAAGCAAAGAAGCCTCATGTACCAGGGACGGAGGAACCTCATGGGCTGCCATCTATGGGGTCGCACAGAATCGGACATGACTGAAGTGACTTAGCAGCAGCAGCACTGTGACATTACTGAGCAACTGAGATAACAAGGAAGTGATTTGAGGTCAATAAAGAATCTCTTCTCAGGACAGGGAAATGGACACCATCACGAGAAGATGGGCGATGCAGACCCCAGCTATGGCGTATGAAGAGCCTTGTTCATGAAGACTAAGGTGTCCCTTTTCTACTGAAAGGAAAACCCAGGACGTTTGTCTTTCCTCAGAAATGGGTAGGTGTGTGGCAAAGGATGGGATATTGCCCTGATGGAGGGTATGGCAACCCCCTTCAGCATTCTTGCCTGGAAAATCCCATGGACAGAGGAGCCTGGTGGGCTACAGTCCACGGGGTTGCAGAGAGCCGAACATGACTAATGACTAAAGCGATTTAGCAGCGCACAGCCCAGTGGGAGGGGACTGGGTGCCCCGTGACACACCGTCTAGACCCTGCTTTCAGCGCGTCTGTGTCAGCACCACAGCTGTCACCCATATTCCATCAGATGACCTTGTTGTGATGGATCAGCTTCTGTCCTCAAGTATTCCCTAGAGTCTTCCAAGAGAACCTAGCCCAGGCACGAGGTCCTTGCTACACGTGCAGGAAGAAAATTACCTTGACCAGTGGGGTGGGTGGAGTTGTTGGAGGAAATCCTGAGCTTTCCAGGAAGGACCTTCTGTGACATATCCTACGTGGGTCCTTCACAGTGTTCCCTTGGGAATGAGACACAGGCAGAGGTGACGGCTCCACGTTATAATGGCTGCTAATTCTCCCCATCCAGTCTCCTGTTCACCTCTCTGACCTGTGCGCCACCTGGGTCATGTCTAAAGAAGGTATCTGATTTGGCCCCAACACAGGTCTCAGATTCTGAATTCAAGGGTTTGAACTAACAGGTAGCCCTAGTGGCCTGGATTGGGAAGATCCCCTGCAGCAGGAAACAGCAACGTACTCCAGCATCCTTGCCTGGAGAATCCTGTGGACAGAGGAACCTAGTGGGCCATAGTCCATGGGGTTGCCCAGAGTCGGAAGTGACTAAGGGGACTTATACACACACATGCATTAAGATTGCACTTTTTATTTCTAAAATGAATACTCTTGTTTCACTGAAATGAATAAGGGCAGAGGGTGAGGAAGAGGGGACTAAATGATGAAAAGTTTGAGGTCACTAAGGGCGACATGACAAGAACTTGGAATCAAAGGAAAGAAGAAAACAAGAGTTTTAATGTCCCCTACCAACTGGGGCATGCTACCATCCTCTCTCACCCTGGCTATTAATCCAATTCAGATCTTCCCATGCCATCTGTGTTGGAGAAGGCAATGGCAACCCACTCCAGTACTCTTGCCTGGAGAATCCCAGGAACAGGGGAGCCTGGTGGACTGCTGTCTATGGGGTCACACACAGTCAGACATGACTGAAGTGATGCAGCAGCAGGCCATCTGTGATGACGTATACAATTGGGGCACACTGGAATGTGTGCTCTGCACAAACCAACAGGTACACCTGCTAATGACACATGACTCATCCATGGGCATGATGATCAATATCTGACAGCATGCAACAGAAAGTGTACACGGTACATACCAGAGACCCATGGGATTACCCAGGAAGCCAGCAATCCCCTCACTGTTCCAAACACACCCACATATACTGAGTACATTGTATCTCTAGATACTCAGTCTCTAGATACTCAGTCTGACTCCACCACTGTAATGGTCATGTGACCTGTGTTTTCTATGGGGTATACGGTATATAGTGTTTTCTATAATTAACAGACTTTCTTCAGCAAAAGAAGATTTTGTGGAAAAGTCAGCCACCTGGTATGAGTGTTTCTGGAGAGACTCCTAGGGATGTGAGTTAGGGATGCAATACAGGAACAGGGGATGGGCTTCTTGCTCTCATCTCTGAAAAGGCAGCCAGAAAAGACAACCACTGAAGTGTGGAAGACAAAGACAAAATGCTTTCATACAACTCCAACATTTTGGGGCCCCCAGAATACAGGGTAAGGAATGGGATAGGACATTGATGCATTTGGGTTCAGGATCCCACCCCATAAGTTGCCATGAGCCGTAAGTTGTGGTTAGTGCACCTGGAGCTCCTGCTATGCTCAGATAGCTCATCTGAGTCGTAGCAAGATTCCTTAGAAGCAGGAGGTTATGGACAGTTTTCTATGTTATGAAAATAGTCTCCTAGCAGAATGCTGAAAAATTGATGCTTTTGAACTATGGTGTTGGAGAAGACACTTGACAGTCCCTTGGACTGCAAGGAGATCCAACCAGTCCATCCTAAAGGAGATCAGTCCTGAATATTCTTTGAAGGACTGATGCTGAAGCTCCGATACTTTGGCCACCTGATGGGAAGAACTGACTCTATAGAAAAGACCCTGACGCTGGGAAACATTGAAGGTGGGAGGAGAATGGGATGACAGAGGATGAGATGGTGGGGTGGCCTCATCAACTCGATGGACATGAGTTTTAACAAACACTGGGAGGTAGTGATGGACAGGGAAACCAGGTGTGGTGCAGTCCATGGGGTCACAAAGCGTCAGACACGACTGAGCGACTGAACTGAGCATTATAAAATGTCATGCTTATAAGAGTGCATATTTAGATCTAGATTCTACTGAGTAGTCAGGACTAAGTGTGGAATCAAACCATTCTTAAACATTTGCATTTCTAAAAAGGAGACTTCAAATGCTCAGAGTTGGATTCAGGATAGAATCCATCCTGGAGCATGGCGGATCACACACAGTTACAGAAACCTGTGAAAGTCCTTTTCTTTTAAAGCTATTAACACAGAAGAACCATGGGACTGGGTTTACAGACAGATGGAATGCATCCAGTTTTAGAAAAGGGAGTGAAAGGGGAATACTCCCAGAGTCAAAGATAAGAAGGTTCTGTGGCTTCTGATGAAGAGAGACAAATGACACACTCCAAGTCCAGTAAACTACAGATGTTATCCCCAGATCAGAGAAATCCATCAGGCAAGGGGTCTTCCTAATTGGTGAAGTTCATCAACTCACTTGAACCAACTCATCCCCACCTACAGGCAAAGTCAGGCCTGTTTTCATTAGAAGGGCACATTTGTATCAAGATGGCCTAGGAACCAGGTGTGAAGAGTCATAACATGAATATTTAACACCAAGAGAAAAGGTACTTCAGACTCATATTGCTGTAAAATACCAATAAGATAATTCTAAAATGATTTTTTAACAAGGCCACATGAGACATACTTTCAGTCTTCACTCAGATGCTATATAAAGAAAATGCTAGGACCATACAAGGTAGAGTCTAAGCCGTATCCTTCTAAAATGGTAAACACTTGAGATCTTGACCCTCTAAAGAATGAGGTCAAGCATTTTAAAAATATATTCATGGTAATGTGTAGAGGAATAGCAATTGGCCAACATGGCAGTTGTTAGGCTATCTAGCCCCATGTCCTGTAAACAATGACAATGATTACATAACAGCTAAGATCACCTATAGCACTGTGTATACACACAATGATGTAATTGCTTGGCAAATTGCCAGTTCATGTATACCTATATAAGTACCACCTGAAGAATCCCTTTCTGCTGTGTAAGCCATGAGAGAATAAAGCATGTCTGCAGTTCCTACAGCAGCTCGAATTTTCTTCCAGCTTCCCAGCTCATGCCTTGCCTGCCCTGGGTTCAGCAATCAGTGACATAAGGAAAGCCTCCTACACTGCTGTGCAGACACTATGGAAAAGAGTATAGCAGTTCCTCAGAAAACTATAAACAGAACTGTCATATGATCCAGCGATCCCACTCCTGGGCATATATCCAGACAAAACTAATTCAAAAAGACACAGCACTATTCACAAGAGCCAGGACATGGAGACAATTCAAATGTCCCACAAACAGATAAATCACAACACCAAAATCACAACCGACTGCTCAACAACCGTGACAGGAGGATGCTGGAGCCCATCAAAAAAGATCCCCACATCCAAGGATGAAGAAGAGTCCACAGTGAGATGGAGGGAGGGGTGCATCAGGATAAAATCAAATCCCATACCAGATGGGTGGGCAACACAAGACTGGAGAACACTTGTACCACAGCAGCTCTCCCACTGGAGTGAGGGTTCTGGGCTCCATGTCAGGCTTCCTTCCCAGCCTGGGAGCCTGGCAACAGGAATGGGAATCCCCAGAGAGTCTCTGAGGGCCAGCAAGGCTGGGCCATGGGACTTCCACAGGACCAGGAGAAACAGACTCCACTCTTGGAGGGCTCACAGAGTGTCTCATGTGCACCAGGACCCAGGGGAGGCGAGCAGTCACCCCACTGAAGACTGAACCGACCTACCTGCTAGTCTATTATCTATGGCCACATGGAAGAAATCATGCTTTCCCAAAGTTGGGCCATGGATTAGCTGTTAAATAAAAACCTTATGTATAAATGCTTGACCTAAGCACAAAGCACTGAAATAATTTCAGCTACAAACTTAGGAGGGTCTTCTGTGGAGGTGGGGTGGCATACACTGGCAGCAGGACACCATCAGCCCCGCCACCTGCAGCCTGTATCCTCCAGGGCTGAGTTGCCTTGGGCCAGACAACAGGGAACACAGCCCCATCCATCAGCAGAAAAAATATACAACCAGCTCTGACAATGCAACAAAAAGCAATCCAACGGAAAAGAGGGCAGAAGACCTAAATAGATATTTCTCCAAACAAAAATTGCAGATGCTGATCTGTACATATAAAACTGAGAAATCCGGCCTGATTTATCAGACAGTGTAGACCCAAAATATATGATAAGATTAATGGCTATCCTGAGGACCAAAGAAAAACAAAAATGTCTAGCGTTTATTGAGAAAGTCACTTCTGAAACAGCTGACTCTGGAGAGGATCAGGAAGTCCTAAAATACATCTCATTTTCTCATCGAAGATAGGCCTTAGTCAAGGAGAACAAGGCTTTGGGGTAGAATTATCAGAACACAGAAGGAAACAGCAACCCACTCTGGTATTCTTGCCTGGAAAACTCCATGGACAGAGAAGCCTGGTGGACTACAGTCCACGGGGTCACAAAGTCAGACACGAGTGAGCAGCTAACACACTTCAAAAGGCAGCCATGCTGCTTCCACACATGGTAGCCCAGGACGCACTGCCCAATCACAAGAGATGAGGATTGGCATGCGATTGTTGTCTGGAGGGCCTTCTGATGGAGTTTCTAGGTTAAATGAAGAGCAGTCCCTTCCTAGTTCAGGTTTCACTAGAATGCTCAGGGCTACAGCAGGAGGTGCAATGCCATTGTGTAAAACAAACACTTTCATCCCCAGACAAGCTGTATTTGCTCATATTTAAACTTTCAAACTGTGGTGTGAGAAGACTCTTGAGAGTCCCTTGGACTGCAAGGAGGTCAAACCAGCCAATCTTGAAGGAAATCAATCCTGAATATTCATTAGAAGGTCTGATGCTAAAACTCCAATACTTTGGCCATCTGATGTCAAGAGTCGACTCAGTAAAAAGACCCTGATGCTGGGAAAGGTTGAAGGCAGGAAGAGAAGGGGATGACAGAGGACAGGATGGTTGGATGGCCTCACCAACTCACGGACATGAGTTTGAGTGGGCTCCGGGAGATAGTGAAGGACAGGGAAGCCTGGTGTGCTGCAGTCCATGCAGTCACAAAGAGGTGGACATGACTGAGCGATTGAACAGCAGCAAAATGACTGAGTTCTCAGCTCAAGCAGTGTGTACAAAACTCACAAGAAAGATATTGTCAACTACAAATTGGCACTTGCCACGAGCACTGCGAATGACTGAACAACAAGGGCATTTGCCGTCTGCCTCTGCAGAGATTGAACCCCAACCTGCTGCAGCTGCTGCTCTATCACATCCACGAAGGAGTTCAGGGTGGAGCGAGGCACTCTGTGCTCCAGACATCTATTAGGGTAGTTCTTTAGATAGTAGGATGTTTTTAGGAACAGATCTTATGATCTCAATCCTACATCTCCTATTTAGAAAAGCACTAAATCCCTTCATAGTGATGTCAGATCCTTGTGACTGGCAGAAAACCTTTGTAAAATGAGTGCTTAATGGTATTGAACTCCACCTTCCCCCACTGCCTCTTTGGAGCAGTCTCAGAGCTATCCAAGATGCTGCTGTCTGGGCTTCAGTCCTCATTTTGCCCCAAATAAAACTCAACTTGCAACTCTCAAGTTATGCATCTCTTTTAGTCAACAATATCATTGATCATAAACAATCCTAAGTGAGTAGAAATATAACAAAGTGTATTCCTAGAGGGGAAGAGGATGTCCACATAGGTAAGTGTATATCACTAGAAATACAGTCACTGATACATTGAAATATTCACACAGGAATGGAATCTAACATCTCCCTCTCACACCACTCTAGCATAAATGAGGTATTATAGATTTCTTCTACAATTTTTCTTGGCAAATTCTATCAAGCTTTAGGTAATATATCAATATGGTCCAATATGCATGGATATAATGATGATGTTTGACAAGACAAAGCAAAAGCACTGAGAAATCAGGGTAAGCAAATAAATCACTTATCAGAATTTTAAGGCACGTGACTCCGGCTGACATTACTGAGAGATGAACACAGGACAGGGCTGAACAGAACTCGGGGCTCTATAAATCCTCAGGAGGGAAAATAGATGCCATCACAAAATGGATGTCAGAGAGCTCCGCTACGGTGAATGAATAGCCTTGCTAGTGTAGGCTAACAGGTCCCCTATTCAACTAAGAGGCGGCTCCAGGAGGTTTGACTGCCTTCAGCGCCTCAATTTAAATTGACAAGGTGCCCCATGTCACAACCTCTAGACCCTGTTTTTGGCGCACCTGTGGAGGTCAGCACCACGCCTTTGCTCGCATTTCGCCAGATGACCTTGATGTGAGGGATCAGGTTCTGTCCTGAAATGTTGTTCCTCATCATCTTCCAAGAGAGCTCAGCCCAGGCACAAGGTCCTTGTTACCCGTGCGGGAAGGAAATTACCTTGGCCAGTGGGCTGGATGGACTAGGCAGTGAATCCTATCCTTTCAGGGAAGACATTTAGTGATTCATTCTAGGCAATTATTCACAAGGGAATAATCCTGTGGGAATGAGACTGGGAGAAGGGACAGTCCAGTTCCCTGTTTCGCCACATTTGGTCTCATGTTCACCTCTCTGACTTGTGTGCTGCTTGAGGTCTGCTTCAAATAAAGTTATCTGACCCCAGTGCCAGTCTTAGATTCAGACCCCAAAGATACGTACTAAGACATTCAGGTTTCATTTCCTGTTTCAAAAATGAGGACAGTTAACTACTCTTCCATTGACATGAATAAGTGAGCAAAGGGCCTGGGGGAAGAAAAATGAGAGGAGGAAAGCTTGAGGAAAATGAAGAGAGACATGGCATAAATTGAAATAAGACTGAGTGACAAATGCCAATATGTTGTCTTATATGTGGATCAATCACACACACATGCACACACACACAAATTAGCTCCTAGACAAGGTACACACTGGGGATTGCCAAAGGGAGGGAGTGAGGGTGGGAGAAATGTGTAGGGGGTAGAAAGGGAAAAAATCTTCCTAAAATGTAAAATGGTAGTTAACCACATCTTTGGACTCATTTGTCAACTGCACAAAGACTGAATTCTCTTAAAGTCATAATATATATTCCATTGTATGTCAAGAGCATCAAGGAAGACTGTATGTGAAAGTCTTTTGTGAGCCTTAAAAACATTAAAGTCAGTTGAGTGTTCATTTTCAGGTGCTTTTGAAGACATACTCAGGGTGTGTAGTGGGCCTTTGATGATCTATGTTGACCAGGTAGGAGTAAAATTGGCAGGAAAGACATGAGTCAGTTATGTGAGGAAAACTATGATAATGTAAAAGATGCAGATTTTTTTGGATATGGATTAGGATCATAGAAGGTTACTAAATTTCAACATTTGTGAGTTGAGTTTCCATTTAAAATAGATATTGGTATTGAAAATATAAAACAAATAATTCTTTGCAGATGTTTTACCGCTGGTCACTTCTTACAAAATACATCAAGAACAAATGTTTTAGACCTTCCTTTTTTCCTCTGCCATCCCCTAGAGCTACTCCTTCCTGGCCTCAAGTGAAGGAGGACATTGAGAGAGGGAAGGGAGACCACCACCTTTTTCAGTGGTAGCACTCTCAAAGGTTCAGCAGCACTTCACTCACACCACATGACTAGAAATTAACTGCCTGTCCCTCGAGCTATCAAAAAGCAGCAGGAAAGTCCCCTCGATTCTAGCTGGCCCCAGGGAACCCTCTGTGATCCTGCCAATGTAAGTCATGAGGATACAGGCTCCTCTGGGATCTCTCTTCAGGCCAGGGACTTTCACAGTCCTTGCCCTGGACCAGCACAGGGCAGATGAATTACCTAAGAGTAGCAAAAGCATACATCCAGCGGGAAAGGACACCAAACAGTTGTCAGACACAGGGGAAAGGGACACACACTCATTTCCTCTTCAGTGGGCGCATTCCCATGCTTTACAAGGAAGAGTTGGGTTTCCTCGTAGAGATTGCCTTTACCTCCTAAGTGATTGCCAAGATCCATCACCTACTGATGTCTGAGAAACTTCCAGATAAATTTTTCACCTCAAGGAACAACCTCCTCCTACCAAGGTGCCCTGTGACTCAAGGGAGTCTGTTCTGCTCAATAGTTCTAGGGACAAACATTAGAGACAGCTCCACGGATTTCTAGGTCATGTACCCGACTTTGATGACACGTCAGTTCCCAGGCCTCCGGGAGCAGGGTTTCCTCCTGTCTGGGGTCAGTGAGGTAGAAAAACACTTCTTAGCACTCCCCTAGGCTTGGGTGCCCAACAAGCAGGGGTCATGAAGGGTTGGGTTTCAGGTCTCCATGTCCAGACACTTCCAAGCCCCGATGGATGGGAAAGAGGGTGGGATGGGGGGCAGATGATCATGCCTGTAAAGGGTGGACTTTGGTTCACAGGGGACTCAGCCACTGCCACTGGACTGGGACCTCTCCTGGCTACAGGCTGTGGAATGATCCTGTATGTTGGAGCAACCTGAAGCAAAGAGCACATTTAAGTGAAACTTGAAGTGCCTCTCAGGACAGAGCTGCTCCGTGGAAGTGGGGCGGCAACTGTCAGGACCCTTCAGGATGCCTTGTCAGCCACATGGCTCCAAAGATTCCCCTGGCCCTTATGAGGGTCCCTCTGTGGTGCCACCAGTTATAAAGTTGACAGGGTGTTTGGAGTCCATGTGTATCAAGTACTCTTACGTGTGCTACTGTCCATGTACTTCTCACAGTCCGTTTAACTGCCTGCAGACAACTGAGGAGATGACACCAACTTCATACAAGTAGGCCCATGACACACGTGGCTACTTAATACGAAGAATCATCCTTTATCGTGGTCCTCTTTAGATCAGCCCAAAGCATAGCTGTTTTTTCATGGATCAGACACATAGAGTTTAGGGAAAAGAGTCCCAAACATATCTACTGGAGAATCGCCATCACACTCCAGTCATCCCTTCTTGCTGCTGCTTCTAAGTCGCTTCAGTCGTGTCCGACTCTGTGTGACCCATAGATGGCAGCCCACTAGGCTCCTCTGTTCCTAGGATTCTCCAGGCAAGAATACTGGAGTGGGTTGCCATTGCCTTCTCTGTTCCATTCTTGTAGACACGCTTTTTTTAAAAAAATTCTCTCCATCTAATATAGTCACCTAAGATTTTGGTGAAGGAATATATCTTTTATTAATAGTTTGGGGAATTGCTTTATATAAAAACAAAAGTCAGGTCCCTTCCAAAATTCCTTCTGCAAAGGCACAATTTATTCCATCTACATTTCTTTCAATTAGAAAGTGGCAGTGAGTAGTGATCATAAGCTCTCTTACAGAGAAGATTCCTGGGAACCTACAGATTGTCATGGTTATCAACCTAGACTACACATATAAAATCCTCTATTATCCTTTTGCAAGAATTCTCTGGAATGGTAACAATTTAGAGGTCATATCAACAAGAGAACAGGTAGTCCAATCTGACTTAAGAGCACTACCAACTGGAAAAAAAAGGAACATGACATCACTGGTGCTTATTGTATAATTGAGGACAGCCTGACATCTTAAGGGAAGGCTATATAGACAGAAAAACTCAAGTTCCATTGAAAAGTAAACATGTTGAAAATGGTTCTGGTGTAAATTAACCATATCATGACTACTTTTTCATACTAAAGGGTCACTTCTAATTGATAACAAGAAATGGACAGTATTTAAATCCTGAGATGCCACCTGGAGACCCTGGAAATATCCAGAGTAAGGTAATGTCACCTTTCTTGCCTATATCAAGAGAATTAAGCTTTCAACATGAGTATTGCAAGATACAATCTTGGATGGTCTTCTGTCTCAAGCAGTGCAATCAAGAACAAGGTCATGAAGATTGGAAGCTTAGACTTGAGAACCCCAGGACAGACAATATGGTTAGAGACCCAGCTAACAGAAGCAGCAAGGAAATTAGAATTATTCAGGCTGGTCTGGAGGACATGGATCCCTGTAAGATAAGTCAAGAGAATACAGGTTCAGCTGCTGCCTGCCACTCACCCACCCACTGCCACCACCCAAAGTCAGCCCCCTTCACCTCGATCAGGGATCACAGAGCAGGTGAGCCACAGGAAGCCAGAGCACGAGTCCACACGGGCACCTGTCAGGTTTATGGGGAGGCATTGTCACCAGCCGTTTGCATGCTGTGTGATTATTATGCCTCTGTAGAACAGGGAAACACTGTCCAAATACTGCCTTCTTTTGCAAAGAAAGTTTTCTCCCATCTGCCTTATACTGAGCAAGACTGAAGGAGATAGAGTAATCTTCAGTTCAGTCACTCAGTCGTGTCTCTTTGTGACCCCATGGACCGTCCCTTGTGCTGTTACAGACACAGGTGTGAGGTCAGCTCCCCCTCACATCCACAGTGCTGGGCATCCTGGAGTGGGTCAGGGCTTTGCAAAAGGGTGTTATAGTCTATTTCGCTATACACCTCGATGTCTGAAAACCATTTGTAGCGAAAAACAGTGTCTATTATCTCACAGATACAGCTCAGATTCTGGGCTCAGCTTAACTGGGATTTCCACGGGGTCTCAAAAGAAACAAAGGTGACAGCTGGGCTACATTCCTGTCAGGAAACCAGATCCACTTTCCAGCAAGAAACCACTTAGATTCCAGTAGGATTCCACTTTCAGAACTTCATTGGCAGCCCAGTGGGTAGGATTCCACTCTTCCACTGCTGGGCACACAGGTTTGATCCCTGGTCGGGGAACTAAGATCCTGTCTGCCACGTGGCATAGTCAAAAATTAGGGCAATAAAAAGAATCCACTTCCAAGATCCCTCGGTGTTGTGAAGTATCCTTTTATGACTGTCACACTGATAAAGTCAGAAAGAGGGAAAGAGAGGGGGTATGTGTCTCAGGGAAGTCTCTGTCCTCAGGGAAAACACGGTATCTTTTAAAGAATTTCTAAGTCAGGGCCTCACAGGCTATTTCCCCCTACTGACAACTTAGTCACCAGATTTGGGAGTATTTACACCTGAAAAATCCATCACTCTTGCCACACAAGTTAATCTGACTAGAAGTCATCCACAGAGGGAAAAGGTCATGGACCCTCTTAGAGCTTTGCCTTACAGAGCCATCTGTACACAGCCAGTGACAGCAATGAAAAGCACACTTTCCATGCTCTAAGGAGGGAGCTGGAACAAGATGTGGAGTACAAGAAGGTGGCAACTTCAAAGGCCCCATGAGACAGGTTACAGCAGTTGAGCTTAGGAGTGAACCAGCTCATTGAACTGTCTCAGGCCAAAAGGAGAGTTCAAAGCCAAAATGTGCCCACACCTGACTACACAGCCTTTACTATAAGTGCTGAAAGATGTGTTCAGCCAGCCCAGAGAACCTGGACCAAAAATTGTAATTCTCAACCCTGATCAGCCAGTAGTTGAAGAAAGGCTGCAGCCAATGGTGGAAGCAGTGGCATGAACTCAGCCATGGTCGTCAGGCGAACCAAGCAGAATATTCCAGGGGAGGAGGAGGTAGTCCCATGATACAGAGCTGCTGCCAGCATTCACTCTGTAGGTCATGGAATTTCCAGTACTTCTGACCCTGATACCAGAAGACAGCCTTCTGCTATCTTGGGGGGCTCATGCCTATTTGGAATTCCTCACTGGATTCTCCACCTTGGGATGACTAGGGAATCACAGGACTTTCTTGGGTCTCTGTTTTCTGAGCCAGATTGATTTGTGCAATCCGATACCTTCCCCAAGAATGATGATCCCAGCATTCTTGTCGATTTCTCTTCCACTATGCCCACCAGCTAGGAGCTAGCACTGATGTTCAGTGTGGCTCAGATACAGCTATGCCAACCCTAACAAAGGACTGATCAGAGACGTTTGTGAACAACTTTAGTGGACAGCCTTGATTTTAAGAACACCTTAGCTCAAAGAGTGAAAATAAATTCTTACAGAAAAAGTTCTTTCTTCACTGCCCATATTCTCTCTTCCCTCTGGATGTCACTTCACCCAGTTTCTCCATCGCAGCCATCAGGTGATTTGTGTGTTAATAGCAGAAACCAGATACTTTATCCAGGTTCCCCGCTGGTCCCAGGTTGAGTTCTGCTCAGTGAAAGCACCCAGATCAGAGTTAAAACTTATTTCCTGGTCCCCATGTTTCTTGATTTTACTACTCATGTAGATTACCATCTTCCACCAGTGATGTCTATAGGCCAGAGGCTACGGAACTGTCCAAGTATCATAAGAACATCAAGTGGAGAATTTCCCCACTTTACGCTCCCCCTCATGTCTCCTTGACCCCTTCACCCCAAGAAGGAAAGTCCATGAAAGCAAGTGAATCACCAGTAATCAGAATTCTAAGTTATTTGATTCTGGTAAATGCAACTGAGAGGCAAAATGGTGACAAGTCTGAATGAGAAGAGAAATACATAGGGATTTCTTCTTAGGAGAGCAAAAGGACACCATCACAGAAGATGAATGTCAGACATATAACTATTGACTTAGATTAGGCTTGCTGCAGTAAGACTAGTCTGAACACTTCCTGCTGAGAGGAAAACCTGGGGACATTATCACTCTTCTGGAAAAGATGGAAAGGCCAGCCGAGGCTGGGGAGCTTGACATCCTATAGGGTTTTTGTCTAACACAATACAGCACTGAGATCTTACTCTGAAGGAGACATTGCATCTAAAATGTAAGATTTACAGAAAACTAGCAAGGCAAAACTCCATAGCTTTCTTGGTACACCTAGAATCTTCTCTCCTAATGAGGTTATTCTTAAGCTAACCCTGAGCCACATTCTACTCCACCTTGTGGCCAGTGATTGAAGACAGTCCATCCTGGGTCCTATGGAAATGAGAGCCTTGTAAGGAGAGGCAGATATGTCCCAGCAAAGATCCACATTCCCATTAGCTACATTTGAAGGGAAAAGATGGTCCTAGAGGCAGAAGCTTATGTCTTTAATAGCTGATCAGGGACCTATAATTGAATGCCTCAGACAGCTCTTAAATGCACCAGCAAGAATGCTGAAGACACTTCTTTGCTTTTGTTTCACCATTGTTTCACGGATCATCACACACAGCCTAGTTAGTATGGAGGACATCAGACAAGGGTTGAGACCACAAAAGGAATAAAGTCTCCATAAAAGAGGTTTACAATTGGATGAAAATTCAAATATTAAGAGTAGTGACCTATATGGGAAAGACTCAATTTTAGAGAAGACAATAGTGTTATCTTCCTGAACTGGAAAGATATTTGGAAAGGAGCAGATTGACCCTCAAGTGTTGGAATCCTAAGAGCTTAGATTCTGGCAGATTACTGAGGCAGAAATGGGAACAAGGCTAATGGGATTTGAGGACGAGAAGTCTGTAAGGGCTCACTTTTCAGGAGGAGGAGGAAGACACCATCACAAACAAATGGATATCAGAAACCTCATCTAGAGTCAGAATAGCTTTGCAGCTTTAGAGTTGATCTGTACTCTTCTCAAAAAGGAGCATGGGCATTCTTCCAGAGTTGGTGGCATTTCTGGCAGAGGCTGGATTCCCCTAGATTCATCCTCTAGACTATGTTCAAGCACAACAAAGCAGTGAGATGCTATTTAGGTGAAAGGACACGGTGTGACTAAAACTTGAGAATCACAGGAAATAGAAAAGGACAAAGTTACAGAAATCGTTTTCCCTGACCATGGCCCGCTCTTGAGATCTGAATCGGATCAATCATAGCGGAGCTTAAACAAAAGGTGGCTCATATGGAAATCCACTGGGGAATAAACCAACACAGCTCTCTCATTCTTTCTTGCATTCATGCCTTTAAGGTGTTCCTCTAGGCTGCTGTGATTTCAGTTAAATACATCACTTTCTCACAGCAATCACGCACTAAAGGAGAAGTGAGAGCAGAAGGCTAAATCTGTCACCTTACAAACTCTGCCCTCTACAAAGACAACATTTTCCTTCTCTACGTCAGTTTCATTCAAATTTGGGTGGAGAAAGTGGGTGGTCCACCATAAGCACTCCCTCCAGAGAATCTCAGGAGCATACATATAGCGATTTGTGAGCAGCAATTAGACTGTACACATGAAAATTCCCATATCCGATTTGTGAGAGAAATCCTTATAAGATGACAGTAACAATGCCAAGGTCATATCAGTAATAGTGCAGGTGAAGTATGAGGAAGCAACAGTGTCAAATGGATAGGAAAGTATCTGCTATATCCCCAGTTCTAATATCTTTCTCTTGGAGTGCTTGGGTCAACATGAAGTCTTTATTTAACAATCTATGGCGAGAAAGAGAAGTAAACTCTGAAATCAAATCATACTGGAGTATAATGCTCTGAAAAATTATTGCACTGGAAACTAGCCACATGTATAATTTCTCAGACTAGAGGGTCACCTCTACCTGATGACCCATGTCAGATACTGCACAGTTAAGTACTGAGAGCCCAACTATGACCCCATGGGATTATCCAGGAACAGTTGCTTTCCTAAGCCAAGGGAGAATTAACTTTCCATCCTGAGCATTTCAAAAGATAAAAGTGATTAGTCCAGATTAAGGAGCAAGATTCTGAAGGTCAGGTATCACTATTGTTTACTTATGAATCTCAGAGTAGGCAGAACTTATAAAACTTGTTTATTCAAGTTGGGCATATATCAAGTGAGCCCAAGGATTCATGGGCCTCTGTAGGAGAAGTTTAGGGATACAGACTCCTCTCCATGGACACTTCATCAGTCCAGATGCCTCTATAGTCTTCTCCTGGATCAGGCAGGACAGGGCAGATTCAAGGGGGCCAAAGCAGAAATCCAACTGGGAAACAAAATACTGCAGATCTGCCATCAGATCTAAGGTGGAGGCACACATTCCTCATTTCTACTTCAGCTGAGGGTTTTCTTTCTTATGGAGAGGAGGAAATTAGTTCTTTTCACAAAGGATGGTCTCTGACAAAAAGAATTCATCCTCACCTCATCAACACTGTATTCTTGCAAAATGGTGACAAAGAATATCTTCATGAGCTATCTCTGGCCAAGGAAGAATTACAAGAACTACCAACCAGGATCTAAGAATGTCAATTTCTCCGGGTCTGTTTCCTGGAGGACCCTAATGAGACAATGATGTTGTTGCAAAGGAACCTTCAACAAGAAAAGAGCAAGTAGGAAGAAAGCAGTTAAGAGTAGCAACATCAAAGAAAAGATGGTTTATCAATAGTGCTAACTTGCCATTGTATGAGTGGTTGAAGTCCTGATGAAGTGTTCCTTCAACAGTCTAAGATGGCAGAAAACGAGAAAGCTCTCAAATCTCAGGAGAGGTTATACTTTGAGAAGGACTAGAGCCAGATAGAACACTCTTCTGGGTGGTCCATTTAATTCTTTGATGCCCAAGAGCCAGTAGGACATGCCAGCAGGTGCACAGAGCTTAAATTATCACCCTACCTACAGGTCCACAGGACTAAACAAAACAGAATGATACCATCTTACTGGTCAGAACAGACCCATGCCTACCAACCAGAGTACAGATCCCCATGACCAGGGGACACAGTAAAGACCAGCTCCATCCTATCAGAAGCCAGTTGGGGCTTCCCCGTAATGAACTCCTGATTGAGGAGAAACTGTTAGGGATGAACAACCCTGAAAATTTCTAACATGTGTAAGTGACACACTGTGTTGAATGTCCTCTTGAACCTAGGTTTTCTCTGCAATACTGATAGACCTCTTTTTGGTCAGGTAGTTAACAGTCCCAGGAATACAAGCATTTCAGAAATCCCCCTAGGGCTATGGGCTAGTGACAATGTAGGGGAGGTAGAGGACTCGGATGAGCTCTTGGCTGCTCCCACGTCTTCCTGAAAGACCCACAATCTTTCGTGGCCATTTCTGCTACATAGAGAGACACAAAGACTTCCTTCTGACAAATTTCAGAGAAGATGGGTGTGATTACAACCTTCCAGTTAGTTATGAGTTGAGGATTTTCTTCTACCTAGTCAAAACTAACTTTTCACCTGGAATGTGATATACCATCAAGGAGACGAGTCATCAGGATCAAGGAACAAGAGACAGGTGATAATGAGGATAAAATAACCAGAACAGAAGTCTGATTATGCTCCCATCCTTGGATGGACCACGGTGAGCTGCCAGCAAAGTCAATATGACAGAAAACTGAAGCACCTTATTTTGAGCCAATGTGGACTCTGTTCATGGGAACTATAATGTGTTGACTTCATCACAACAGCCCACCACTGAGGACAGACACAGAACCCTGCTAAGGAGGGAGGGAAAGTTTGGAAAATATGGAGAGAGTAATTACAAACTCAGAAGTCCATTCCCACAATAAAGATGCACAACTTCCATTCCCCCTCAGCCAAATGGTCAGGGCTGAATTGATCCAGTCCCTTCTTTCACGGTAGTCAAGACACAGAGCACCCCAGACTCATCTCAAGGCTCATCCCTGAGAACCAAGGAGACTAAGTCCGCTGGGTCGGTTCCCCCACCTGCTTCACTACCAGAATAAGATACTGGGTTGCCCACAGTTTTGTCTCAGTATTTCTGGAAGTTTTTACAGAAAAACCCAAACTTTTGGGCCTCACAGGATACCCACTGAGGCTCTGCTTCACAGACTTTTTGATCAGCAGAACTACCAGAACAAACAAAAACCCTTCACCTTGTATGCCGACAGTAGCAAAGTTGTGGGAAAAGCCCCAGCATTATCTTCTTCTAATTACATACATCATCCCCCAGGACCTCTGATTTAGTCACCACAGAAAGCATTGCCAGGAATAAGCCAGTAATCAGCTAATATGTTTACTAAGTGTGATTAACAGCTGTGTCTCCTAAGCAGAAAATCTCTCTAATCAGTTTAGGGCAAAAAGTCAGCTCTTCCCAGTTCACCACCATGACCATGTGATAGTTTCAGAACTGTTCCATGTTACAGAGACAGGCCTTGGCTTCCCAGAGAAGGTGCATTGCCCATGATAAGCACTCTCCTCCATCTGTTTGGGACATTCATGGTACTGCTGAGAAAGGCAGAGGCAGTCAGAAAAACTCCAGGGGGTATACAGTCCAATGTTCTTGCATTTTGGTCTCTGTTTCCTCTAGGGAAAACTAAAAGAGCAGCCCTAAGGCATCAGATCTTCTGAGGACATTCAGGTACTGTACAGACCGACATTCAACCCGGGTGGACCTCTGACAACTCAAGTTATTTCTCAAGCCACTTAGCCAATATATGTGGATCAGGCAGGAGAGTCTCCTCAAGAATTATGGGATGAAGAAAGTCACCTAAAAGGTGATGTCTTTAAGAAAACTGAACCTATTTCTTTTCAATGGTGAGAATTAAAGCTCAAGAAATATTGCAGAAATCAAGAATATCATTGCAAGAAATGTCATGGCAACTGCAGCCATGAAATGAAAAGATGCTTGCTCCTTTGAATACAAGCCATGACAAACCTAGACAGCATATTAAGAAGCAGAGACATTACTTTGCTGACAAAAGGCCATATAATAAAAGCTATAGTTTTTCCAGTAGTCATGTTTGTTCGCGACAGTTGGACCATAAAGAGGGCTGAGAGCCAAAGAATTGATGATTTTGAACTGTGGTGTTGGAAAAGACTCTTGAGAGTCCCTTGGACTGCAAGGAGATCCAACTAGTCCATTCTAAAGGAGATCAGTCCTGGGTGTTCATTGGAAGGACTGATGCAAAGCTGAAGCTCCAATACTTTGGCCATCTGATGAGAAGAGCCAGTCCATTAGAAAAGATCCTGATGCTAGGAAAGACTGAAGGCAGGAGGAGAAGGAGATGACAGAGGATGAGATGGTTGGATGGCACACTGAGTCATGGAACATGAGTTTGAGCAAGCTCCAGGAAATCGTGAAGAACAGGGAAGTCTGGCATGCTACAGTCCATGGGGTTGCAAAGAGTTGGACAACTGAACGAACAACAGGAAACATCCAATTTCTCAAATTACCAAAGGTGATTATTAGTCAAAGAATGATAAAACATGGAAACAGCATAAATATGAGATGAATGCAATCAACATGATTGAAGATCAGAAGGAACTGTTCCAGAGGCATCAACTACAAAGATTAGAATGTAGAGAACAAAGGGCCAGAATGTATTCATTTCAGGCACTCAGGCATCCTACATTCTCAGGACCCCTCCCACTGCATTAAAGAGACATAAAGGACTTTCAGGCCTTTAGGTTCAGGTTCCCCTCCAGGACCCTGAACATGTGGTTTGAATGCCTATAGATCCTGCCATGCTTAGACAGTTCATCCAACTGTGAGTGAATGAAAATGTGGGAAGGAATGGTAGTGGGTAAAACAACCATTCTTTTCTCCGTTATATATTCAGAAAGTGTATCTTCTTCAAAGTAAGATCATTGTTAATTGAAAGGCAGATTTTGATCCAGGATTTAATTGAAAACTTGGGACATCAAAACAGTTGGCATCTGTATTTGCAGAGTTATGGATGGACCTAAAGGCTGTCTTACAGAGTGAAGTCAAAAAGAAAAAAATATTGCTGATATGTAGAATCTAGAAAAATTATACAGATGATTTCCAAAACAGAAATATAGGCAAGCAGAGAACAAATGTATGAATACAAGGTGGGAAGAAAGGGTTGAGATGAACTGGGAGACTGGGATTGACAAATACATAACAGTGTATAAAATAGATAACTAATGAGAACCTACTGTATAACACAGGGAACTCTGCTCAGTGCTCTGTGGGGACCTGAATGGGAAGGAAATCCAAAAAAGAGGTGATATATGTACCATATATGTATAACTGCTCACTTTGCCATACAGCAGAAACTAATATTGTAAACCAACTATTCTCCAATAAATTAACTGGAAAAAATGGCATGCGAGCAAAAAAGACCTGGAATGTCCACCTTTAAATTTCTGATCAGTTCACTCCCAAAGCATGCTGGACTACTCACAGAATGGGCAATCACAAAAGTCTAGCTTATTCTCTCTAAGCCAGGATTGTGGGACTTTCAGATGGAACCATTTTTCACCATGGAACCCATCAACTTTGACAGGGGGCAGGACAAGGGAAAACCACCCAGTCAGGAAAGATAATGAGTGACACCTGTCATGAGACTTATCTCCATAGAGGCCAGGAGCCTACAGACCTTGATTCAGGTTCACAGGAGAACATCAAGCCAGGAGTTCTAGCTGGACAAATCCCTCATTTAGCTTCAGACAATTTTTCCCCAACAAGGAAACTTAGGGCTGGTTCCATAAAGTAGGCACACTTCCGTCGAGACCTCTAGGCAGCCAGATTAAGGGACCTTAGCATCTCAAGATCAGGGCAGAGGGGGCAATGCTTTCCTTATGTCACAGATGGGAACTAAGAGGCTCAGCCCTG
The DNA here is from genome assembly GCA_006408675.1 of Madoqua kirkii. Classification (NCBI taxonomy): domain Eukaryota; kingdom Metazoa; phylum Chordata; class Mammalia; order Artiodactyla; family Bovidae; genus Madoqua; species Madoqua kirkii. Next base: position 62,109 of record SJYC01032387.1, on the reverse strand, counting down.
TACATACGGCCCAGACAGCCTGAGTCCTGAACCTCAGTCCTGCCCACACCCACCAGAGCTCAAGGCACAGAAGGTTGAACATGTCTTTGAGAGCTATAGATATTGGAGCACAGAAGACCAGGGTGATTCAGGCATACAATAAATGCGCCAACATTCAGTTGATCTTCGATGAGGGTATAAGGAAATGAATCTCTCCCGGAGAAGTGGTTGAGACCTCACTAGGACTATCCCGAATACTTTGGCTTAGGAATAACACTCATATGGATGCATAAGGCACAGCAACAGTAGGCAGATGGGGATCAGAAAATGATGAGATGGGTAGGTGGGGATCCACTTCCAGAACAGCTGAAGACAATGTCAAAGCCAAATGGGCTCGGCAGCAGTTTCCATTTGAGGTCAACCCAGAGTCTGCTCCATCCTGGCTTAGCCTGCCTCCAACTCAAGCAGAAGGGGTTCCAACATTCTTTATCATTCATTCTAGGAGTGAACTAGCTTGGTTCCTGAGTGCTCATAGAAGCTAAAAGGGAAATTTTGGAGGAGAGAGTGAATTCTCTCCCACAAACAAAAAGTGCATCGAATTATTGAAATTCATACGACAGACATATAGGCAGTTCTAGGAGTGAATGGAAAAAGGATACTTTAATGAGAACTTAAGATTTTAGATCATACTTGCCCCTATAAGCATATAAAGAGGGAATTCCCTGGTGGTCCAGTGGTTAATGCTCAGCAATTCCACTGCAGGACACAGGGGTTCAATCCCTGTTTGGTGATCTGAGATCTCATATGCCACTTGGTGAGACCAAAATATAATGAAAGTTATTTTTAAGAAAAGGTACATAGCAAATATATACAATTAATAGATGCAATACTCACGCTAATGTGGAAATCTAACATCCTTAACCTCCACCACATTCCAATGAGGAAAGAGTTAAATATTTTCGAAGAAATCTACATCTACAGCAACTTGTAAACAGGTAAGAGATCTGAGATTAGGTAGATCTAATTTTAGACCCTTCAGAGTTACATTCTCATCTTTTTTTGCAGTATAAAGAGTGAGATATAAATAGATTATACTCCCCCCTGAAGAAATTAAAGGTCAAGAAATTGAGAAATTCACACTATTGTCAAAATGCTCTGTAAAAATATATGAATGATAGAAAGTGTGGCTAAAGATTCAGGTTTAAGAACAATCCCAGAAGAATGAGGAAAAGGAAAAGCAAACGTGTGGAAGACTGCAGTCTCTGCAATCACTCAAACTGCCACCTCTCAGGGGCTCCCTGAGAGTACAAAGTGGAGAATAATACAGACATTGATGGTCTAATTCGTGCTGGACATGGAATCCTTTCACCCATGGTCCCTGCTGCGCTCAGTTACACCTGAGTTACAGAAAGTATGCCAGGAGTAGCAGGAGGTAACAAACTGTAAGTGTGACAGAACTAAGTCACTACTTCCATCAGCACAAATATCAACCTTAATGGCGAGAATGCAGAGTTTGATCCTGACTCCATTTGGAAGAACTACAGCATGTTGGTAACTAGCTTTTCTGAACTGAAAAAGATAATATCTAGTGTTGGATTCCTCATTGAGTCCATCCTGATTCATGCTGGACTACTCAGAATCATGAAAACTTGAAAACCAGTTGTAGCTCTCTTCTAAACATTAAGAAAAAACACAGGACTGTGCTTACCACCAATGGAGTGATTTTCAATGGAAGATACTCATTCTTGAGAGGGCAGTAAGAGGGGAAACTGCCCAGTCAAGACAAATGAGCAGTGTCCATGGGCCCTGAGGAAGGCAGGTACCTGCCACAGGACCTGCCTGGGGGCCAGGAGGCTACATTATTTCTACCTCAGAGGAAAAAGTCAGGCAAGCATTTTGCCTATTGGACAAATCCTTCAGTTCATTATCTTCAACCAACTCACTCTGTTAAGAAAAGTCAGGGATGGTTCCTTTAAGAGGTCACAGCTGTATCACGATTACCCAGCATCTGTATCAGTTCAACCTAAGCTCATTAGTGCAGAAGGGTACCCAGGCGCTCAGCCCTGCATGTGGTGTGGACACTGCTGACCCCTGAGCTCTCTACCACTCCACAGAGAGCCTATAGCACAGTGTTGAAGACCAAGATGTGGACCCACGGTATAGTAGGTGGAGGGCACCTGAGCACCCCAAGCCCACAATTAATCCTGACCTTGTCATCCACACCTCTGGGGGCAAAATAGAGTGACTCCTTCTCCAGAGCAGGTAGGTGGTAAAGAAATCCCACCTGGATGATCTAAATACTCTGGCTTAGAGATGACCCTCATATGGGCACCAAAGACTAGAAGTTTCAGGAAGATGTGTGCCAGGGAAGGGTGCAGGCTTTGTCCAGCAGGGGCTGGGATAATGGTCAATTGCCACAGAGTTGATCAAGAAGCCATAATACCACACACTTCTAGAAGAAGTCAGCAGCTTCTTCTAGAATCCAGCTCTGGGTCTGACCCATCCGGTCTAGGCTTGTCTGGGACAGCCAGGAGGAGAAAGGGTTCAATACATCCTGTTTTTCCTTCTCAAGCCTTAGGAGTTTTAAACAAGGGAATGGGGGGAAGGAACATGATCATATCAGGGTCACTAGATGTTATGGGAGCTGAGGAAGGTAGAATATCAGGAGAGAAGAAATTCTTATCATTAAAAAATATATATCAATTTCTCCATTTCAAGTGAGATGCAGACATTTCTTCACCTCAAAAAATTGGAAATACTTAAAAAATGAAATAGTAACAAAGTTTAGATCATATTCCCTCCTAGAGTTATATAGCACTGAACTACAGTAGTTGACATCATAGTATTTACCTGACTGAATCAAAACCTGCTAATCTCCATCATATGTCAATGAGGGAATTAGTTGTAGAATTTCTACAATATTTATCTTAGGATGACTCATGACTTGTAAGGGAGACCTTTAATGAAGCAGTTTTAGTTTTCCATGCTTAGAATAGTCTCATCTATTTGTGGAAGAGAATGAGTCATAAAATGTCATCCTTGAGTATAGTGAGATTTCTGGCATCTCAAGATATTTAATACAAGCAGACATTGTGGGAGGCAAAGCTGGGAATAAGTCTAAATAAGATCTATAGGGTCTAAAAAAAATCTTTTCCCAGAAAAGGGAAAAGACTCCATCACGGGAAAACAGAAAAGGGAGCCCCTTACTCCTCAGTAAGCAGCACTGAACTAGTCCCTCTTCTGCCACAAAGGAGATTCAGGAGGCTGGCATCCACTGTGCCACTTCCTGACCCTCTGTCCCCTAAACAAGGTGAGGCGAGAGTCAGATTTGCATATGCATTGCCCACTCCAAAGTTGAAAGAGGGGCAGACTATGAAGATGGAAGAGGCCACAAGCCAAGGACTTGTGGGGACCTCTTGAAGGTGGATATAGCAGAGAAACAAACTGTTGTCCCCCAGTATCTCCAACAAGGAATGCAAACCTCATCAAAAGCTTGACTTTACCTAAAGAGATCCATATCAAACTTCGATCTCTACAACTCGAAGATAAAGTTTGTCTTCACTTAGGCCCCCAACTTGGTGGTCATTTAGTTACACAAGCAATAGAAGTGAATACAGTGCCTGTCCAAAATTGCTATTTCAGGTTCTATATTCAAGGGAATTCATATTAACTTGCTAAGGTTTATTTCAAATAATATGCCACACAACTATTCTCCTGGTAGCACTTAACAAGAGAATAAAAGCAATATTAGCAATGTCCTCCTAGCATTCCAACCTATAGATGAATGCATTAAGAGTACTCAATTTAAACTCCAAATACTTAGGTATAAATGCCTTGAAAGTCTCAGATTAAAATTATGCACAAGAAATAAAGCATTTATCATTTCTATGAAAGAAACTAAATATATAATTATCTTTCCCCAAAGAATTATTCAGGACCAGATAATTTTATAGGACTTGATTTAAAGGATTCTACTACTGGTTCAGCTACAAATAGACCACTCGTGCACCAATTATTCCAAATAGAGAAAGACATTTATCCAAAGACCCTTCTTCCCTGGCAACTAAGCAGATTGTTGGCAACTAAGACTGCTGGTCTCCTCTAACTTCTCCCCCAAGGAGCCCAAAGTGACCTCACATTTCAGAATGGACCATAATGTACCTGCTTCATTGGAGGTGTGGGTCAGCACAACTTCCAGAACAGGTAACTTATGTTGTTCTGACAAACAGCCCTGTATCTTTCTTGGCTGTCCTCTCCTAGGACAGCCATGGTCCAGGCTCCCTCACCACCTCCCCAAAGACACCTTGAAAGCACAACCTGAAAGTGGAACCCTCCGTTGTAGGGTTCTTCATGGTCCTTGCAGACCAGGACCTGGGGACCAGAGTCAAAGAGAGGAGGGACACAGGAGACCCAAGTCTCTAGTGAAACAAGGGTGCTTTATTTGCATAAACTCATGTTTATATATCTTCATACAAGGCAGCTTTAGGCAGTAAAAAAACACTGAGCAAAAACAAAGCCAAGCAAATAACAATCTTTAAAGGGCCAGAAACATTCCATATCATGAGTAAGAGGGGCATAACTGAGTAGATGACCTTTAAATAAAAGGTCACTGAAGGGAGTCACTGAAGGGAATCCAAGCAGGTGCCCTTTCATATGATCTCAGTCCTGGGAATTGCATGCAGCTCTGCTTGCCCCTGTTTTCCAGGAACTGATAAGGAAGAGAGAGTCCTTGAGAAATGGCACACAAAAGAGAACAATATATTGGATCCCTTCAAGTCAAACGTCCCCTGAAACCCCCCAAAGCAACACCAGCTGTTTGCTCATCTTGGAAGGTACCAGCAGCTCACACTGTGCCCCATTGGTCTTGCAGTCCAGGATTCTAACACTGAGGTAATGTGACTGACTCAGAACCCTTCTCCTTGCAGCACTGAGCCCTTCCTGCCCACACAAGGTGCTGGCATTTACCACAGCACTGTCCCCAGACTATCTAGGGCACATCTTAACTGGTACCAAAGGCATTGAAAGTCATCCAAGAAAGGCAAAAGTTTCTACTCTGTGCTTCCTGAGTTCAGACCTTCACCTCTGGGTAAATCCCCAACATGCAGCACCAACCAGGACCAGAAAATTTTTTTAAAAAATCCCTTTTCTGGAACAATACAGGCTGCTACTACTTAAGAAAGGTATGATTGAGCTTCAGATGGAGAAACTTTAATGAGAACCCATCTGCTCATCCAAAAAGCAGCACAAGAAGAAAATACCTACTAAGATGCATGGGCAACTGAACATCGTCACATAGTACTTGACTCCTGGTGGTCAGAAGGCTACAGAATTTGTTTCTGCACAAGAAGAACAGCAAACAATGAGCGTTCCTAGCTTGACATTCATTGTCTCTCAACCCATTCACCACACTAAGAAAAGTCAGAGCAACCTTAAATCCCTTGGGATGAATGTAGGTTGAATTGATCCACCTCCTCCTGGTGGTACAGAGCACCCTGGAAGCACAGTGAACTTATCCCTGAGGACCAAGGCGACATACTATGTCCACTGGTCACATTCTCATGAGACAGAAATCCTCCACTAATTCTGCCTTGATGAAGTTAGTAGAGCTCAGCATTGTGGAAACACGGTGGATGGTTTCAGACCTCTGCTCCATGAATCTTGGATTGAGCCTCAATCTTCTCAGAGAAAATGCTGCTGTTCGGGCACTGTCCCCAGCTTACTAGACAACCCTATTTATTCCAAAAGCATCCATTAAAATTGTGAAGGACTCTAGTGACATTTCTGCCTTCAGACCATGCTGCCCTATAAGATATATCAGCCTCCTCTGACCATGTATGTTGGAACCCAGAGGAAATACAAGTGCCCCAGGACAGCAAATATTTCCCATGTAAATCAACCTCTGGTGATAACTTCATGAAGGTAAGTTGGAGTGTTAGCCTTTTCTAGGCAGCAACTGGATAATTAGAATCACCTTGAACCATCTTCAAGTCCTTTAGGATAGCAAAGAACCCCTTACTGAAACCAAAGATGTCAGACAAGAGCAAAACATCAACCTAGGTTCTATCCAGTAGATTCTCATGATGTGTGTCACACACCCAACACAGACCTATGATCAGAAGTCAAAATAATTTTGCAAGAATTTTCTCCAATAATGTCAGTACAGTGGAATAAGCATTACCAAAAAGGCAAAGCTGTCCACAAATCTCCCTACATAAGAACAGCGAGCACAATGAAAAATTCCCAAAATTAACTTTTCTAATACATTGTTAACCAGATTCTTGCAACAATTTAAAGACCATTTTTTTAAGAAGTGTGGCTAATACTTGGTAAAAACAATGAGCTTTGTGACATTTTAACTTTCTTAGTCCAATATTCTCCCTAGCTCTGTAGCAGACTTAAACAGTCAGCCTCAGAATCAAGGTAGAATAAAAAAAGGGCAGTTTATCAGAAATCTTGGGGGGGGGGCATGGAATTGAGGATGGATCATAAAAATCCCTTGCTTCAGAAATTAGTAACTTTTATTGGGAATGTGACACACTGAGAATGTGACCAGACAGGTCATAGCTATTATCAGAGATTCATTAGTTGATCTTGGAAATAGTGCCATTTCCAGCGATCCAGCTCTAGAATTGTTTTAAAAGCATTTTTTTAAATCAGCTGTTGAACAGATATCTGAGAAATCATTACCAGGTGAGGCAAACAAGAGGCTAACTCAAAACTTGAAAGACTGGAAGGAAATGCTCATATGAGATTTTGAAAAGCTTCAACATATTTCTGGGACTTCAAAAAGCTACACACAGGTGAATGGCTGTGCACACATCATAAAAAGGATCTGAGAAATCCATGTCTCTTCTTGCTGACCTTATACCTCTCACAGCAGAGAATAAAGGCTAAGACAGTCACAACTGCCAGAGAATTAAAAAGGCGTGCCCTCTATATACAGCACCTCATCCATAATTGGAAAAGATATTTGTCCAAAGCATGCAGGGAAATTAAGTTAACTGAGATTTTTTAAGTTAGCTCATTAAGTTAACTGCGATTTTGACTTTGTCAGAAGAGAGTTTTTTTGAAGGAATTCAACCATACATACAAATGTATCCATTTTCTCCCAAACCCCCTTCCCATCCAGGCTAGCTCATAACATTGAGCAGAGCTCCATGTGCTATAGGGTAAGTTTTTGTTGGTTATCCATTTTAAATATAGAAGTGTGTACTGCTGGATTTACAATAAGTCACCTCAGTATATGGGTACAAGTTGGAAATGGAGGCCTACTGCTCCAAAGCTCACTCAAGGGTCAATCTTGAAGGATCATAGGAGGAAAACCCATCCCATTGGATAGGACTCCCAGCAATGAACTTGAGCACCTACTTCATGTGGAAAAAGATGTGGCCCAAGGTTAGAATACATATAGACTCATGGGCAGAGGCAGATGGGAAGGATATGAAAGGAAAAAGGTTGAAGGACTGAGGGCAAGGTGGTCCTGGGTAAGGGTAGGTAGGTGGACACACAGGGGTGGGCACAGAATAAGATCTCTGCAGCACGTATTGAGGCCCTTCAGAGGACCACCACCATGGAAAAGATGTAAACCAAGAAGACTGCCTTTGCCAATTGATGTCATCTAGCCCTTACTCATATGCATCATGCTAACAGCACGAGGGCAGGCAGCAGCACAATAGCCACACATGCAGAGACAGTGGTGTTTGAGGGCTCAAAAGCAAAAGGATTTCACTTGGCATCTTCTACCCCCTCCAAATGTCTATCTTTTCAACAACAGCCAAGTCCTGAGCACCTAAAGCAGCACATTTTCTCATGATAGTAACCTAACCTAGTCACTTAGTATAAAGTTGATTACACTTAAGGGCCAGTGTTTGGAAATAAGAAAAATATACACTCCTGGTATGTGAAGTCCCTGCCCAGAAGTGTTTAGCCAGCACCACTGGCTCAGACAGTAATGCATCTGTCTACAACGCGGGAGACCCAGGTTGATCCCTGGGTTGGGAAGATTCGCCGGAGAAGGAAATGGGAATCCACTCCAGTACTATTGCCTGGAAAATCCCATGGACAGAGGAGCTTGGTAGGCTACAGTCCATGGGGTCAGAGTCAGACATGAGTGAGCAACTTCACTATCAAAGGGCACAGCATCAGACCCAATATATGGTATCCAACAGAGCCATCAATATCACCACATCAGACTAAGGCATCCATTTCAAGGTGAATGAAGGGCAGGCATGGACTATGACCATGGAATTCACTGACTGCATCACAGGCTATACCACTACTCAGCTGCTGGCTCCAGAGAATAAACAATACTTCCAGGGTGCCTATAGTCAGGCCATCTCAGAGGCAGTACTCTAAGGATAGATACCATCCTCCAGGATGAGGCATATACTGTGATTCACATACTTTTCTATGACACTGTGACACTCATCAGAACACCTGGAACCAATGGGCAAATGCAGGAAGATCCCCACTTACTATCATACTCATGACCCATTTGAGGACTGTATGCTTTCCACCCCTGCAACTTTAGGGACCAGGAGCTCTAAATTTGCAGAGCCCAAAAGAATTCTTCTCCCAGCAGACATCTTCTGTTCATTTCCTGCGACAGACAGGCAAGAAGAGTCAACAACTTGTCACAGGTGTTCGACTGATCAGCATGATGCCAAGCAGGGCCCTGTGGGGCTTCTGGACTCAGAGGCCTTTTTGTCCCCCATTCCTCATAGGCAAGACTCCAGCCTCCATGAGTTTCTCTTAATTCCAAAGGGCAGAACCATTGCTAGTCAAAGGAGAAGCAGCAATGAAACCAAGATTAAAGGGCTTGAGAGGCTCATTAATATTAGATAGAACACATAAGATCCTACATACAGCCTAACCTTGTCAGCAACCCCATCCTTTTGAAATTTTGTGAAGGAGGAATGAAGACTGCTACTGCCTTGATCCTTATGACATATCCCTACCTGACTATATAACTTGTCCTTACTCAGATGGTGACTACAGCCATGAAATTAAAAGACGCTTGCTCCTTGGAAGGAGAGCTATGACCAACCTAGACAGCATGTTAAGAGAGACATTACTTTGCCGACAAAGATCTGTCTAGTCAAAGCTATGGTTTTCCCAGTAGTCATGTACGGATGTGAGAGCTGGACTATAAAGAAACCTGAGCACTGAAGAATTGATGCTTTTGAACTGTGATATTGGAGAAGACTCTTGATAGAGATCAAGCCAGTCAATCCTAAAGGAAACCAATCTTCAGCATTCATCGGAAGGACTGATGCTGAAGCTCCAGCACTTTGGCCACATGATGCAAAGAGCTGACTCATTAGAAAAGACTGATGCTGGGAAAGATTGAAGACAAGAGAAGGGGACAACAGAGGATGGGATGGTTGGATGGCATCACCGAGTCAATGGACATTAGGTGGGGAAAGTTTTGGGAGATGGTGATGGACAGGGAGGCCTGGAGTGCTGCAGTCCATGGGGTTGCAAAGAGTTAGACATGACTGAGTGAGCACCACCACTTACTAGGGGTTGGGGGTGGACACAGTTCTTGAGGCACTAGCCTACTGTGCCTCCCCTTTGCCTGGCAAAGTAATAAAGCCACTCTTTCCTTTTCCTCCATAATTCTGCCTCTGTATTTCTGTTTGGCATTGGTGCAGAGAGCCAAGATTTTGGCAACAACCAGGGAATGTAGTGCTGCTGAGCCACATCTGGGGTAGCAGGAACGTATCTGTCACACAGGTGACCCCCCTCCTTGGGCCTTTGATGGTACTCCTTTCCCAAATGTGATGAACAGACAAGACCAAAAAGTGACCTTAGGCTGAGAGGACATGATGACCAGGGGCTCAGACCTTCCAGGGATGAGAGTCTAAGCCACCAGGTAAGTCAACAAGATCAAGCTTGCTGAGGGGATGGGAATCAGTGGAATGGAGAAGGTAAAATGTGGAGCCACCATTGGGAGATAGTGATTACTGGTGACTACATTGCCACCCACAAGAGCAACTGAGGCCTTAGTTTATCCTCTAGCTCTACCTTTCCCAAGTTTGTCCTCACTTAGGAAGGGGGTGGGGTCCTTCTGATCAGAGGAATTACTTGTTAAGTGAATATAAAGTGTCTTGGATTGGGCCTAAAGAATAGACTGTGTTAGACAAAGGTAACCAGTGGACCCCTTTTCAAGGAAAATCTTGTCCTAGCTTCTGGGAGTATTTCAGCTGACAGGGACAGCTTCTGCAGCAGTTTCTAACCCTAAGTCATGCCCTTCTGGAAAGAACCAATACCCAGTAACTCATCAAGGTAGGCCTATAACTAATCAAGATTGGACTCTGATTTGGGTCCAACATGTGATGACTGATAGCCCATTTCAACTCCAGAGTTTTGCTACAGGGTCAGTTGTGACTGTCAGACCAACTTGACCTTGCAGCTCAAGTTCTTGCTGTGCTCAGTCTGGTCCCTTAATCCACAGGGTGGATCTAAGGACACTCCCTTAACGAATACCCTGTGCACCACCCTATTGTATTTTCTAGAACCTCAACAAGGGGCCAAGAACCATATTGTAACCCTTGAAACACTAACAAACAAGTCATTCCAGACACAAAAGATCTACCATGGCACTCCTAGACATCTTTACCTTTGCCAAAATATTCTTTCCCCATGCTGTAAAAATGTGGAAATAATGTGACATGAGCATGTCAATATAGTTAGAATAACAACACTTAGATAACCCAAAGCTACCCTAGAAAGACATCATTGGCCTTAATTTACACAGAAGTTGAAGTGCCTTTGTGCTTTGCCTTCACTTTAGTGTATACTGGTTTAGAATGTATCTAGAATATTCACACAGAACATTGGACATTTCACTAGTTTACACAGACATTCCATATTTAATTTCTGATCCCCTTTTTCCTTAAGTTACTTAGAGCATGTTACCCAATTTTTCCTTTAAGAAACAATGCACACAGCGTCATCTGCCCCTGAACATAGAAATGAAATCACCTGAATATTAGGATATTTGTGGGCAGTGAAAATGTGTTCATCATCCATCCCTATTGAGTCCATCTTGGCCAGACTCATCCCAAAGATGAGGTACAGTTCTGGTGGCAGGCATGACCTGTCCTGCCTACTGGGCAAAACTCTCCTTGGCCCCAGTTACAATGAGTCAACCAGTTGTACCTAGACTACTGTGATTATCTCAACAGCAAAGCTTTATCTGCTCAGGACTGGAGTTGCGACACTGCCCGAGGTTCTGGAGCTCCTTGGATCAGACACTAGCACTGGCCCTTACTAGGGCCTAAAATCCCAGTTTTTTCCCAGGCAAACATGGTTCAAACCCCTTGGAGATGCTGGAGAAGGCATTCAGAAGGTAGCATAAACAGTCCTGCTGATAAAGACCTTGACATCTTGGAGAAGGCTATGTGAGATGTCTCCAGTGTGACCCTGTATAGGCCCCATGATCCACACTGTGGTTATCCCCCATGGGACACAGGCAGAAACTTATTCCTGCTCTGTCATCACCAGCAGCCCAGTTTTGTTGACTGAGAAAGGGAAGTTAAATTTACACAGGGATAGAGTTAAGCTATTCCTGGCCTGTGGGAGCTCTCTGTATCTTCCAGAGGTACCTGAAGTCATGACAGTCGCCTTGGCTGAGTTAAGAATGCAGCTAGTGATTTTTTGTGTTTCAACTTTGAAACACCCCATGGGAACATGCTGGCTTTCCTACACTCTCCATAGTATATCTAGACCCACAGCTAGACATATCCTAGTCCAGATGTTTAAAGACCAGACCTTGGAGGCATCAAGGGCAAAGCAGCCCACCACAAGCAAAGCCGCCTCAATAAGACTGACAGCTGATTTCTCAGGGACCAGGCGGTATTACCACCACATATTGAAAAGGAAGTGAAGACTTCTAAGATTTATCAATACATCCTTCAAAAACAAAATACTTCTAGATAAACCAAAACAGATAAAATCGAGACAACAATCACCTCACAGCCCACTTTCCCGTCTTTGACCAGACTAGATGTGGTACAGAACAGGAGACCCAGCAGAGGAACACTTGGCTCTGAAACTGATGCTCCCCATCCATCTCTAGTTTATCCCCTCACAGAAAGACGTCAGAAAAGCTGAGAGGAATCAGCATGAGCTCAGGCAGGCTGGACTGGCTCTGCTGACCACTCCCTGTGGCAGAGGCGGCACGTTATTCTCCTCTCAAGGGAACAGCAGGTGGTGGTGGCAGGTGAGGTGGGGCAGAAACAGGGTTTTACTTGCACGCCCTGCCCTTTAGGTAAGGAGGAGCCACTTAAGCATACCCACTCTTGCTGTAAGTTGTCAAGCACCAGAGCCAGTCTACAAGACGACACTGGATTTCAGTTCACTCCAAAACGGATGATGCAATTGAAGTGAGTCAATGTCCAGTGTCTTCCTGTCCAGGCAAACTGCAAAAACCCAGCACTGCAGTGAGCTGGACTGAAGTTCTTTTCTAGAATAAGGCTCATAACTAATGTCCTTTTGGAGGCAGGCAGCTCCTCTCTTGCGATACTGGACCGCTGAGTTCCTCCTGGCTCAATGTCTGACTCCTTTTTTTCGTCTCAGACTGCTCATCTCCACAGAGCAGTTTGAAGAAATACCAGGGCAACCCAACAAAGCACCTCCCTACTAGGAGATCCTCAGTGGAAATTGGCCATTCAACCTACTTGGGTCTCAAAAGAGTGCATGTGGACAGGGCTGTTCCCCCCAACCCCTAGACCTGTGAGGACAAAAACGACCAGCTCCTGCTGTAGACTCCAGAGGTACGGCAGCGTTAGCTCCCAGCTCAGGAGCTGTCTATGAGAGAAGCTCGTCACTCAGCACTGCTACCTGCAGCTGTGGTTTGTCCAAGTGGTGTCACGTTCCACAGTAAACAGTGCAGACCACAGTATTATTAACACACAACATGTGTGAACTTAGCTTTTACCTTTGGACAAAACACAGTGGAACACTGTCCAAAGTGGAACAAAGACCAGCCTGGGATGCAATAACTAGGCCACCTTCCAAGGGCTAGCCAGAGGACTGAGAACGGTGGTGCTGATCAAATCTGATGTCAAGAGAAAATCCTCCTGGGAAATGTCAGTTCTCCCTAAAAGATTCCTGTATGGCTCATGGTCACCCCTATGAAAAGCAACTCCCTATGCACAAGGTTAGGGTTTTCCCTTCTTTTTCCCTCCACTTCTTCCTTCTTAAATATTGTGGTAGAGATAGTCTATAGTATATTAACTTCAGATGTACAGCTCACTATACTTGCAGGATTTTCTCATGAAGAGAACTTCAAGGTTTCTCCTGTTAGCAACTCCAAAGTACGCTATATAACATTGGTAGAATTTCCATGCTGTACACCATATTCTTTTTGTATAACTGGAAGTTTATACTTTGGAATTTTCTTCAGCCATTTTGCCACCCCTTTGCTTTCTACCTCTGGCAAAACACCCATCTGTGGTCTGTATCTGAGTTTTTAAGTTGTAGATGCCACATGAGTGACATCATACTGCATTTGTCTTTGACTTTAGAGCATAATGCTCTTAAGTTCCATTTACTTGGCTGTAAATGGCAAGATTCCATTTCTACCGCCTTCAATAGTTCTCCTGCATGTGAATGTGCAAGCATGTGTTCATTATATCTTTATTCATTCATCTGCCAGTGAACACTCTGGATACTTTCATATCTTGGCTCTTGTAATAATGTTACACTGAATACAAGTATCAACCACAGCTGGACAACATTTCATATCAAATCCCATGAAACAGGATGTTGTTGGAACCTTCCTTGGTACAGGCTCCCTTCCTATCTCCTGTTTGTTGATAAAAGGCTGTAGTCTCTTAGGCCTTCCCAGTGTTCCAGAAAGCAGACTCAAGCATTAGAGACGTGAGAATGTGGTGGGGGTGGTGGGAGGCAGGCAGCTTATCCTTTAAGGATATTCACTTTGTCAGTCATAACTTTTTGCAAAACAAATTATTCTTATAGAACCCATCACTTTCCTTTTCTCCTTGAATACTCAGTTTTACCTGAATCTGTATCTCCCCAATTGCGATTCCTAGACCCAAATAAAGCTTGCTTCTGTGTAGCCTTAACATTGATTCTTCTTAGACACAATGTGGTATCAGAAGAAGCCAGAGTGGCTTACCCCTACCTCCAGCACTGCTGTAGATACAAGTATGGTATCCGAGAGGGCCCTTTATCATCATTTCCTTACAAGACAGTATTAGTTGAATTGCATAGTAGTAGTAGTGTAGGTTCTCAGGAATAAGTCCAGTCAACATGGGTAAGCCTCCCGCATTGGTCCTGGTTCTAAGCCTTTATTTGGGTGTCTGCTTTTGCTGGCTTTATCTGGAAAGGGAAACCTTCACTTTGGTGGTGAGTTTGGAGAGCTTGGTTTCTACAAGAACTCCTGATGGGCAGCTGCTATCCAGGACTATGGTTTATGTTTAAAACTTACAGGCCCTCCCTAATTTGTTGCTTTGGACTAAAATCACCCATGACAACATGAAACTCTGTTGGCCCACTTGCAGCTCATTTGTGATTGAGTTTATTTGCATGCTTGGAGAAAAGGTATAGAACAAGAATGCAAAGCATATTTCAATTGGTATTTTGAGGCCTCCAAGCATCATAGTGAATCCACTATTGCTTCCCTCAGAGAAACTCAGTTGTCTTAAAGGATTTCCAAGTTGGAAAAATCCTCCAGGGCTTCTGAGAGCGCTCCCTCCTGGTCTCCCCTGCTCTTTTCCTGTTCCTCTCAACATCTACCACCAGGCCCCTCTTTGTCACCCACCCTTCTGTACCTCCTACTAGAACACTCACCACCCCCCACCTCCCCGAAGGCTAACCATACTGCCTCTCTGTAATGACAGCCTCTTTTAAATCCAGCCTCAGCACAGACAGGTGGTATTCTCTTGGACTAAGGCAGAATTACATGCACAGCTAAGGACTTTCCCAACTTGAAAGGATTCCACTGAGTTTGCAGATAATTTGACCTCTTCATTAACGTATCAGCCTGGCTACTCAGATTTCTATCATTAGACAGAACCTCACACACACAAGCAGATGCATTAAAGGAGGGATGGAAGATGTTGATTTGTAAGATCCTACTGGTGATTTTTCTAGAATAGGCAAAAAAGGATAAGCAGATGTTGGCTAATGATCTCCCCAAATTCTCAGTCTTAATCATTGACAGACATGTTCAATAATGCATCGACAACCTGATGAAACTGTCTGATTAGAGCCATTCTTAGAAATGCTTTTTCCAGGAATTGTGTGGAAAACCTGACAGAAAACACTGCCGGCATATCTAACTTCGAGGCAGAATTACAAAATGAATTCCTATCTAGGCTTGCACTCAGTATTCCCTTGAAATTACCACACGAAGGAATGTCAGAGCTGGGGTTCAATGAGGACACAAGTGTGTCAAGTTCTCCAGGCAACCTGGGTGGCAGCTCCGCCTGAGATCAGCCTCCCATTGGGAGAGAATGCAGACGCAAATAGACGGGTTCCTGACTTCAGCCCTTCACCACAAAGGGAAGAAAACGAAACACCCTGAGTCTGAGAGCCCAAGGTATGAGAGTTGACCAGTGATCCAAGCCCATGATAAATATTGCACATGTAATCAACATCCAGCGGGTCTTGCCTGAGTTCTATGGGTACAAAAGACTTCCTGGGAAGGCAGAAGATGGAAAAAACCGCACCCAGATGCTCAACAAATCTGGCATGAGAAAGAACATCAAGACTAAACAGAACTGTCAGGCACATGAGGATAAAAGGATCTAGGCTTGGCCAGCAGGGGCTGGGATGGTGAGGGTCACAACCCGCTGCCCCCACCCATCCACCTAACCAATTCTGTGGACAAATGTCCAAGCAAAGTATCTTTGGAAGTGTTACTTTCAGAGGATCCCGACAGTGTCCAATCCAACCACTCCTGTCAGGTGACGTTCAACTTTAAGTGATCCAATGTTTTCTTCCTTTGTGTGCCGTTTCTCAAGGACTCTGTTCCTTATCAGTTCCTGGAAAACAGGAACAAGCAGAGCTGCACACAATTCTCAGGACTGAGATCATGGAAAAGGGCACCTGCTTAGATTCCCTTCAGTGTCTCTCTTCAGTGACCTCGTACTGAAAGGACTATCCATTTTGTTGAAACTGGTGAAATTTCATTCTTTTTAATGGCTGAGTAATGTTGAGGCCTGATAGAAGCCATAACTAAAATAGACCAGAGCTAGTATCCCAGAAACAGCTGAGACATTGCCCAGGTGGAACCAAAATCATCCCGCCGGTGATGTGAGGACTCAGCCTATCAGCATGCTCCCCGTAGCCTGGTTTGAGTCAATTGGGACAAGGATGGAAATCTTCTAAGAAAGCCCGCACACATGAAAATCTAGCCAATTAGTAGATGCCAAGAAACCCTTGCAACCAATCCACCCTTGCCAACTCCCTGTCTTTGTCCTAAACCTATAAATACTACTGTAATCCAGGGCTCGGGGCTCTGACTCCACTCCACTGCGTTGGATGTAGCTGGGGCCCTAGCTCAAGCTAGCAATAAGTTCCCTTTTTGCATTTGCATTGCCATGGATGTCTTGTTCCCTCAGTTTGGGGGATTTGGACCTTGGGCATAACATTTGAGGGCTCGTTTGGAATCCCCTGACTGAGAAGAACAGCACCTTCCAGGCATAAGGGAAGCCTCATTAGGAGGAAGTAGATCTGGACGCCGGCATCAGGTCAGGAGGCAAAAGAGTCACTGGGACAGCGTAAGTCTGAGGCCCAGCATTCGAGCTGGAAGGCAGCTGGTTCTGTGAGCTATTCTGTAAAGGAACAGGGGGAAACGTTTCTCCCGATCCTGAGTCTGGTGGACAGTGCATGCCCTTCGGTAAGGTAACTTTGGGGAACAGGACAACAGCAACCCGGGATAAGCCTAGTTCAGTGTTTTCAGCCGATATTTGTTCCTCTGTCACTTGTCTGTGTGCCGGCGATGTGCTTATTGTGGGTGTTGCTGTCACGGATCAAAGTTATTCTACACCATTATCTATAATGACTGACCATTTTTCCGATTTTAAGTCCAAGGCTCAGAGTCTATCAACACTAGTGAAGAAGAGCAAACTAAAAATGCTATGCTCATCTGAGTGGCCGACATTTCAGGTCGGCTGGCCGCCGGAGGGAACATTCGGCCTGCCGGTCATCCGGGCTGTTAAGGGAAAAATAGCGGCTCCTGACCCTCGGGGCAGTCCAGACCAAGCTCCTTACATCCTGGTCTGGCAAAATCTAGTGGAAGACCCTCCAGCTTGGCTGAAACCCTTTATTCACAACCCCCCCAGTGCTGCTGTTCCACAGGTCCTGGTTGTGGAGGCCGCCAAGGACGACGACCGTGAGGCACGGGAGAGCCGGAAGAAACCAATACTCCAGGAATCCTCTCTATACCCTAGCCTGATTTAGACACTGAAGTCTCACCTCCCCCATATATCCCGCCACCCTTGCCCCCACAGGTACCTCAGGTGTCATCTGGAGAACAAGAGGGGACCCAGAACCCTCGGCTCCGCAGCAGGAGGGGCGACCAGCCCAGGGAACTCGAGGAAGGACCCGAGGGGGTGCAGACTTGTCCGACTACGGGAGCCAAGAGGCCCCTTCGTCCACCGTTCGGGCGCTTCCTGTCCATGTTGGGCCAGCAAATCCTGACAGGGGACGGACCTACCAATACTGGCTCTTCTCTACGAGCAACTTATGTAATTGGAAAGCTCAAAACCCCTCTTTCTGAAAAAACCCAAGGCCTTATTGATCTTTCCGATTCTATCCTATTTACTCACAACCCTCCTTGGGATAACTGTCAGCAGCTGTTACAGGTGCATTTTACCACGGAGGAGCGGGAACAAATCTTTTCGGAGGCACGGAAACATGTCTTAGTAGTGGATGGAAGGCCCACAATGCAGCCCCACCTGGTCGAAGAAGGGTTCCCTTTGTTGCGACCCAACTGGGATTTTGAACGCCCTGAAGGTCTCCGAGTGTACTGCCAGGCTGATGGCTGGCCTCTGAGCAGCTGCCAGGAGACCAACTAATTTGGCCAAGGTAAATCAAGTAAGGCAGGAGCCGAATGAGAACCCGGCAGTCTTTTAGAGAGGTTAATGGAGGCTTTCAGGCAGTATGTGCCCATGGACCCTCAGGCTGATGAGTCACGCTCAGCAGTCTTGCTAGCGTTTGTTAGTCAGGCAGCTCCAGATATCAGGAGGAAGTTACAGAAGACAGAGGCTGGGAGAACAGACAATGCAGGGTCTGGTAAGGGCAGCTGAAAAAGTGCTCAATAACAGAGACCCCTGAGGAAAGGGAGGGACGAATTAGATGGGAGGAAAGGGAATATGAAGACCAGACGGGAAGAAAGGGAAGATGGAGCTGAGAAGAACTGGAGGAATCAAAAAGAACTGGTTCAATCCTTTTTGCGGGGACGAGAACGGGGCCCAATTCCCAGGGAACTAGAGACACCCAGTCAGGAGGAGGGGAGAAACCAGCTAGACAGGCCCTAAAGAGACCAAAGCACCTACTGTAAAGAGCAGGGACACTGGAAAAATGAGTGCCCCAAAAGAGACCGGAGGAGAAAGACTACCAGAAAGGAAGAATCTCCCTCGAGAACTCACATCTTATATGCAGGAGAAGATAGCGACTAGGGGGATCAGGGCCCAGCACCCTTCCCCCGAGTCCTGGGTAACTACTAATGTGGAGGGGAAACTGACCGGCTTCATGGTGGATACGGAAGCCCAGTACTCAGCTCTCAGTCAAAAATTTGAGCCGATGTCCAAAAAGACGAGCTTGGTCCAAGGAGCCACTGGGACAAAAAGATATTACTGGACTACTAAACGAAAAGTGGACTTGGGAGCCCAACGGGTGTCCCACTCATTTCTGGTGATCCCAGAATGTCCGGCCCCTTTATTAGGAAGAGACCTATTGGCCAAACTCAATGCGCAAATCCACTTTGACTCTGGGGGGATATCAGTCACAGTTGGGCTTGGACAACCAATTCATGTGTTTTATCCCTGGCACTGAGAGATGAATATAGACTATATTCACCAAAGCCCCCTGTAGCAGTGGATCCTGCTATGCAACAGTAGATTCAGAAATACCCTCTGGCCTGGGCAGAGATAGCGGAAGTAGGACTGGCTAAACAAAGACCTCCCATTGTTGTTTGTTGAATCCAGAAAGAGGATATGGGGTGGGAGGGGGTTCTGGGATTGGGAGCTCGTGTACACCTGTGGCTGATTCATGTCAATGTATGGCAAAACCAATACAGTATTGTAATGTAGAATAAAGTAAAAAGAAAATTAAGAAGAAAATTGAATAAGAAAAAAAAGCAAATGCTACTTCTGTGAGAGTGAAACAGTATCCCATGAGTGAGGAGGCCTGGCAAGGAATTATGCCACACATACAGCGCCTCCCGAAGGCAGGAATTCCCAAAATGCCAGTCCCTGTTGCCTGTGAAAAAGCCCGGGTGAACAGACTTTAGACCAGTCCAAGATCTTCGTGAAGTCAACAAACGGGTGAGTGACATTCATCCCACTGTCCCTAACCCATACACCCTCCTGAGCAGCTTGCTACCAGATGTTTGGTATACAATCTTGGACTTGAAAGATGCCTTTTTCAGTTTGCCTCTAGCCCCCCCGAGCCAGGAGATCTTCGCATTCGAATGGACTGACGAGGACAGCCAAACTGTGGGGCAGCTGACCTGGACTCGCCTTCCACAGGGATTCAAAAACTCACCGACGTTGTTCAATGAGGCACTGGGCTAAGATCTCTGTGAGTACCAGACCAGCCACCCCAATGCTGTTCTGTTGCAATATGTAGATGACCTCATGCTGGCCGCTACTACTAAAGAGGTATGCCTAAATGCCACAGGCAATCTCCCCAGAATTTGGGGACATTGGGGTACCGGGCAAGTGTGAAGAAGGCCCAAATCGCTAGACAGGAAGTCATTTATTTAGGATACAAAATAAAACAGGGACAAAGATGGTTGACTCAGGCTATGAAAGACTCTTCTACGGATCCCCGAGCCAACGACTCCCCAGCAGATGAGAGAGTTTTTAGGGATGGTTGGGTACTGCAGGCTATGGATTATGGGGTTTGCTGAAAAGGCCTGGCCTCTATATGAAGGAAGCAGAGAAAATAGAGATTGGACTTGGACTGAGCCAATGAGGCAGACATTTCAGGAACTTCAACAGGTGTTACTAGAAGCCCCAGCCCTTGCTCTTCCGGACCCGGCTAAGCCATTCCAACTGTTTGTGGATGAAAAGCAGGGAGCAGGAAAGGGAGTACTGATGCAACAATGGGGACCTTGGAGGCAGCTTGTGGCATCTCTCTCTAAACGGCTGGACCCAGTGGCTGCGGCATGGCCGCCCTGTCTCCATATTGCGGCCGCTGCTCTCCTTGTCCATGATGCTGACAAGCTGACTTATGGACAGCGTCTCCTGGTCTACACTCCCCATGCCATAGAGGGGATCCTCAAATAGCCACCAGCTAAGTGGATTTCTAACGCTCACTTAACCCACTACCAGGCCCTGCTGCTGGATGCTCCCCGAATATCCTTTCAGACACCTTGTTTTCTAAACCCTGCCACTCTGCTGCCCATCCCGGAGGAGAACGGGCCCCTCCATGACTGTGTTGAAGTGTTAGCTGAGGTAATTGCCATACGAAAAGACCTCAGCGACTTGCCATTGAACAGTGAGCTGATATGGTTCACGGGTGGAAGCAGTTATATAAAGGATGGACAGAGAAAGGTGGGGGCACCATAGTAGACAACACTGGGAGGATCATCAGGGCTGAGGCTTTACCCCCTGGAACATCCGCCCAAAAAGCAGTAATGATAGCTATGATACAAGCACTAGAGAGCAAAAGGAAGAAGAGTCACTATTTACACTGACAGCCGATATGCATTTGGCACTGTGCACGTTCAAGGCCCTATATATAAAAAACGGGGGCTTCTGATGGCAGAGGGGAAAGATTAAAGATTTGCCCGAGATTCGCAGACTCTTGGCAGTGGTCCACTCGCCCCGGGCGGTATCCATAGTACATGTCCCGGGACACCAGAAAGAGGATGCCTGGGTCCGAGGCAACCGAGCGGCAGCCCTTGAGGCAGCTGCTGGAGACTACAGGACGCCTGTACTGACTGTAGGATTGCCACCGCCGGGGATGGGAACACTTCCCTCAAGCCCCATATACTCCCCCTGATTTACGCTGGGTGCAAGATAATACCACCCGTCCTGCTGGCGAAAACGGATGGTTTTGGGACCAAGATGACAAGCTGTTGCTCCCTGCAGACCTGGGCAAACATCTCTGTACCCATTACATCAAACCACCCATTTGGGAGAAAAAAAGACTGACACTCCTACAAACAGCACAGCTGTGGTTTCCCCAACAGAAGAAAACCATCCAGGATATAGTCCACACCTGCAAGGCCTGTCAGATGGTGAGACTGGGAAAAGGACAGCACACAGGTGTAAGACAGAGGGAAAGGCCAGGACATCATTGGGAGATAGACTTAACTGAGGTAAGGCCAGGCAAGTATGGGTATCATTACCTGCTAGTTTTGGTTGATATGTTTTCCAGGTGGGTAGAAGCTTACTCCACTAAAAAGGAGACAACAGTAGTGGTGGCTAAGAAGCTCCTAGAAGAGATTATACCTAGGTTTGGGCTGACCGGTATCTATCGGCTCTGATAATGGACCTGCATTTGTGAGTAAAATTGTGCAAGGACTGGCCTCAGCCCTGGGGACCAAATGGAAGTTACATTGTGAATACAGTCCCCAGAGCTCAGGACAGGTAGAAAGAATGAATCGGACCCTAAAAAACTTTAGCAAAATGCAATAGAGACTGGCGGGGACCGGGTGACACTCCTTTCCTTCACACTTTTCTGGGCACACAATACCCCCTATAAACTAGGTCTGACTCCTTTTGAAATTGTATATGGAAGTCCACCCCTCATTTGTCCAGTGTTTGAGGGAAAGAGTAAACCACCTCTCTCACTGCATGCCTTCCAACAGGAGATGCTAGCTTTGAGTAAGGTGCATAAACATATCTGGTCACTGATACAGGAAATTCATGAGAGCCAGAATGAAGGAACGATCCCTTCCCATAATATAGGACCCGGGGATTGGGTTTGGGTTAACAGACATCAGTCAAAGACCTTAGAACCAAGATGGAAGGGCCCTTATGTTGTTCTCCTTACCACCCCTACTGCCCTCAAGGTGGACGGAATTGGACCCTGGATACACTGCAACCACGCACGGCGGGCCACCCCTGAAGAACAAGAGAGGGCCCAAAGAGAATGGAAGCCGATACTGCATCCCTCCAATCCCTTAAAGTTGAAACTCGCCCGGCAGCAGGTCTCGGACGGATCACCTTGACTCTTCTGATAATAGCCACCTTCCTGGACCCCGGGACCATCAGCGCTAACCCTCATCAACCAAAGAACCTGACTTGGATGATTCTAAGTGCAACTACAGGATAAGTAAGTAACTCCACCTCAGCCATTCATCCCAAAAAACACCTGGTGGCCAGACTTGGAGTTCGACCTCTGTCATCTGGCCACGGGATCATGGAACATCAGCGAATAGGAGGTAAAGACGCCCAGCAAGCCTGAATGTGGGGCTGGCATTAATAGGGGTAATACTCGGCCCCCCACTAACTCAGGGCCTGGGTGCAACTTCATCCAACGGGCAAGCTTGTGGGAAACACCCTTCTATGTGTGCCCCGGAGGGAGCCGGGACCAGGCGACCGTCAACAACTTCGGGGGGCGGGGGAGGGGGTTGCTGATAAGTTTTATTTTGCCAGTTGGGGATGCGAGTCAACGAGGACAGTCCATTGGGAGCCCCCTATTCGTAGGGATTTGATTACCTTGGGTCACGTTCCAGAGCCCACTGGGTTAACTGGGGGACATGGAAGGGGGGTCCCTCATAACTGGGCCTTGTATGAACTTTCTTTGCAACCCGGTAAGACAAAATCTCAACTGAAGGGAAAAGGTTCCCCAGTTGGGAAGCCGGACAATCCTGGAGCCTTCAGTTACATCAGTCAGGATATAACAATGGGTTGCTGTTCACCATCAAGTTAAAAGTAGGACTCATACAGATCGGTCCAACTCGGGGCATAGGGCCCAATTCAGTCCTGGTGCCACGAGAGCCTACCCATGCCCCCATTTGGCCTGCACACACCACCGCCCGAGAACCCACCCAAACACCTCCTGGGCCCTACAATACAAGCAACTTCCCTCCAGTTAGCCGCACGAGACCTAACATTAAGGACGAGCAGGACCCTTTATTTAATATGATAATCAACTCCTATCAGGTCCTAAATTCCACTCGTCTGGACCTAACTAGCAGAAGCTGGTTATGTTATGACAAACCCCCCTATTATGAAGGTATAACTGTCCCAGGAAGTTGCAGTCCAACCCAAAACCATGCAGCTTGCCGATGGCAGCAGAAAGGAAACGCCAGATTAACCTCCAACAAGTAACCGGGCGGGGCCTTTGCATAAGGAAGTGTCCCCCAAACCTATCAACCCTCTGCAAGTCTATTAATCCTACAGTGACAGAAAGGTACCTGGTGCCTCCCCAGGACAATTGGTGGGCCTGCTCCACAGGCTTAGCCCCTTGTGTTCATGGGCAGGTATTAAATAACTCCAAAGATTTCTGTGTCTTGGTACTATTAGTCCCCCAACTGTTCTATCACTCCACTGATGAAACCCTCCCAAAACTAGAAGCTTCACACTGGTCCAAGAGAGAGCCAGTTTCAGCCTTAACTCAGAGTCCTACTGGAGTTCGGGGCAGCCAGGGCAGGAACTGGGATATCCTCTTTAATGCAGAATCAGCACCATTCTAGCCTAAGGGCAACCATTGATCTTGATATCAAAAGATTAGGAAGCTCAATCAGCCACCTTGGAAAGTCCCTTACTTCACTATCAAAAGTGGTTTTGCAGAACAGGAGGGACCTAGATTTGATCTTCCTGCAACAAGGCAGATTATGGGTGGCCTTAGGAGAAGAATGTTGCTTTTATGCAGACCACACTGGGGTGGTGAGAGTCCACGGCAAAAGTGAGAGAAGGATTAGCACAGAGAAAGAGTGAGCGAGAAGCCCAACAGGGATGGTTCAAGTCCTGGTTCCATCAATCTCCTTGGCTAACAACACTAATTTCTACCTTGCTCGGACCACTCATACTCCTACTCATTCTTACCTTTGGCCCATGTATTTTAAACAGATTAATAACCTTTGTAAGAGAACATATCAGTACAGTTCAGGTAGTGGTATTAAGACAATACCAGGCAGTGAATGGAGAGGAGGATTCCTCTCCATGATCAAAGGACAGGGGGGAATGTTGAGGCCTGATAGAAGCCATGACTGAAATAGGCTGGAGCTAGTATCCCGGAAACAGCGGAGATTTTGCCCAGGCAGAACCAAAGTCACCCCACTGGTGATATGAGGACTCAGCCTATCAGCATGCTCCCCATAGCCTGGTTTGAGCCAAGTGGGACAAGGATGGAAATCCTCTAAGAAAGCCCGCACACATGAAAATCTAGCCAATTAGTAGATGCCAAGAAACCCTAGCAACCAATCCGCCCTTGCCAACTCCCCGTCTTTGTCCTAAAACTATAGATACTACTGTAATCCAGGGCTCGGGGCTCTGGCTCCACTCCACTATGTTGGATGTGGCTGGGGCCCTAGCTCAAACGAGCAATAAATTCCCTTTTTGTATTTGCATTGCCATGGATGTCTTGTTCCCTCACTTTTGGGGATTTGAACCTTGGGCATAACAAGTAATCATTTATATTAAAGATATATAAACAAGCATTTCTGCAAATAAAGTACCCTTTTTTCTCTCGTGACTTGGGTCCCTTGCATCCCTCTTCATGTCGACTCCAGTCCCCGGGTCCCGGTCTATGAAGACTGTGACACACTCCTATATTAGGTTCTGCCAAGGAAAGCGATCAAGAGGAGGGATTAAGGACATGTTGCTCTTAACAGATTCAACCAGGAGTGTTTTCAGTGGGGAGGGAGCACAGTCAGAGGCAGGCTCACTGTAGGGTGTGGGAGCCCCAAGAGGTGAAGGAAGTCAGCAGAAACAATTATTCTTCCTATTAGGTATAAAATGCTTAAAATCAAATGAAAAATAGACTGTTTTAGAACTTAGAAAAGTATATTCTTCAAACACTAAATGGAAACAAATCTTTCAGATTGTATTTCTCCCTAAGTACTAAAGTGCGGTATAAGCCACTAGAAATACAATAACTTGACATCATAGTCATGCAGGTGTAGAAACCTAACACTTGAGCAGCCTTTTTGTCCCAGTGAAGGGCTGAGTTGTAGATTTCTTCCTAATTTTACGATCTCATGGTCAAGGCAGATCTAATCAGCTCTTTAAACAATGTATATGCATCTTACAGCAGATTTTAAATGAGTAAAACGATCCTTAGAATCTGATGAAAATGCTAATCATCAGTTGTAAAACACTTGTCGAGTGCAACTGGGAAGTAGAAGTAGAAGGAATACTTAATCTATGGAGGAGAGAAGCCAGCATCACAAGATGCTGGGACTTGAGCTATGGAACCATCGTAGCCTTACTCCACAGGTACCGAGCCCATCCCACTTTCTCTAAAAGGAGAACTTAGGAGATGTGACTTTCTTCTGGAGTCAGGGGGTGGCAGAGGTTAGGCACGTTCCATGCTGCATTCTCTGTGCCTGTTTGTTTTTCAGCACAACCTGGAGGACAGCAATATGCCTGACAAGCTCCTAATTCAACTCATTTTTCAGTCCATGGATTTTCACCAAAGTCTCAGAAGCCTGCTCAGCCTTAGGCGTACAGCGCATTTCCCATTTCAGCCAACCCTGACAGGAGTTCCATTGATAGGAGCTGAGAGGGGATTGTTTCAGTTCATCTCAGTTTTTGTTTATCTAGAAGTATTTTGTTTTTGAAGAATGTATTAGTTAGGTAAATATAATTCTTAAGAGTCTTCATTTTCAATATGTGGTTGTAATGCCTTCCAGTCTCTGGTTTCTCTGAGATTATCAGCTGTCAATCTTAGTGAGGCTCCTTTATATGCTATTTGCCCTTGATGCTTCCAAAGTTTTGTCTTTAAAACATCCAGCCCACTTTCCCATCTTTGACCAGGCTAGAAGTGGTACAGGACAGGAGACTCAGCATGGGAAAACTTGGCCCTTGAATTGATGCTCCCTTCATCTCTAGCTTATTCCTTCACAGAAAAGGGTCAGAAACGCTGAGAGTAAACATGAGCTCAAGCAGCCTGGACTGGCTCTGCTGACCACTCCTGTAAGAGGAGAAGCACATTATTCTCAAGGGAACAGCAGGTGGTGGCGGCAGGCGAGGTGGGACAGAAACAGGGTTTCACTTGCGTGCCCCGCCCTTGTGATCCTTTAGGTAAGTCTTTGATGAGGCAGTTCAAGATTGAACGTGGCTCAGTTTGCTGCTCTGAATTTGAGGGAAGAATGAAGTTCGGAATGCAAGAGTCAGTTTCAACCTCAGACATCTTGTCCCTTGCTGAAGAGCAACCCTAACTCCTTGTGATGAAAACTCTGCAGGCTGAATTATCTGCCTCCCTCTGGGGGAACAGAGCACCCCAGAAGCACAGTGATCGTGGGACCAAGAGGATCTACTATGCCCACTACTTTCTCAGTGGAAGCATTTCCGGTTTAGAGGGGCCTCAGTGAATTTAATTAAGCCCAGCAACAGTACTATGGTGACAGAACAGTTTCAGAACCAACTGCTCCATGAGTCTTGGATTGGTCCCCTGCCTTCTCAGAGACAGGGATGTCACCAACATAAGGCATTGTTCCTAGACTGCCTGGAACAACCCTATTTCTGCCAAAAGCATCCATTTAAAAAAGTTACAAAGGAGACCTAATGGCAAAAACATTCTGCATTCAGTCCTTCGCGTCCTGAGTGTGAATGCATGATGCTGCCCTGTGAAATATCACTGCCTCCTCAGAGCAGAGCCAAGTGTTGCAGAACCCAAGACAAAGCCCAGCAACAGTACTATGGTGACAGAAACAGTTTCAGAACCAACTGCTCCATGAGTCTTGGATTGGTCCCCTGCCTTCTCAGAGACAGGGATGTCACCAACATAAGGCATTGTTCCTAGACTGCCTGGAACAACCCTATTTCTGCCAAAAGCATCCATTTAAAAAAGTTACAAAGGAGACCTAATGGCAAAAACATTCTGCATTCAGTCCTTCGCGTCCTGAGTGTGAATGCATGATGCTGCCCTGTGAAATATCACTGCCTCCTCAGAGCAGAGCCAAGTGTTGCAGAACCCAAGACAAAGCCCAGCAACAGTACTATGGTGACAGAAACAGTTTCAGAACCAACTGCTCCATGAGTCTTGGATTGGTCCCCTGCCTTCTCAGAGACAGGGATGTCACCAACATAAGGCATTGTTCCTAGACTGCCTGGAACAACCCTATTTCTGCCAAAAGCATCCATTTAAAAAAGTTACAAAGGAGACCTAATGGCAAAAACATTCTGCATTCAGTCCTTCGCGTCCTGAGTGTGAATGCATGATGCTGCCCTGTGAAATATCACTGCCTCCTCAGAGCAGAGCCAAGTGTTGCAGAACCCAAGACAAAGCCCAGCAACAGTACTATGGTGACAGAAACAGTTTCAGAACCAACTGCTCCATGAGTCTTGGATTGGTCCCCTGCCTTCTCAGAGACAGGGATGTCACCAACATAAGGCATTGTTCCTAGACTGCCTGGAACAACCCTATTTCTGCCAAAAGCATCCATTTAAAAAAGTTACAAAGGAGACCTAATGGCAAAAACATTCTGCATTCAGTCCTTCGCGTCCTGAGTGTGAATGCATGATGCTGCCCTGTGAAATATCACTGCCTCCTCAGAGCAGAGCCAAGTGTTGCAGAACCCAAGACAAAGCCCAGCAACAGTACTATGGTGACAGAAACAGTTTCAGAACCAACTGCTCCATGAGTCTTGGATTGGTCCCCTGCCTTCTCAGAGACAGGGATGTCACCAACATAAGGCATTGTTCCTAGACTGCCTGGAACAACCCTATTTCTGCCAAAAGCATCCATTTAAAAAAGTTACAAAGGAGACCTAATGGCAAAAACATTCTGCATTCAGTCCTTCGCGTCCTGAGTGTGAATGCATGATGCTGCCCTGTGAAATATCACTGCCTCCTCAGAGCAGAGCCAAGTGTTGCAGAACCCAAGACAAAGCCCAGCAACAGTACTATGGTGACAGAAACAGTTTCAGAACCAACTGCTCCATGAGTCTTGGATTGGTCCCCTGCCTTCTCAGAGACAGGGATGTCACCAACATAAGGCATTGTTCCTAGACTGCCTGGAACAACCCTATTTCTGCCAAAAGCATCCATTTAAAAAAGTTACAAAGGAGACCTAATGGCAAAAACATTCTGCATTCAGTCCTTCGCGTCCTGAGTGTGAATGCATGATGCTGCCCTGTGAAATATCACTGCCTCCTCAGAGCAGAGCCAAGTGTTGCAGAACCCAAGACAGGGCCTTGAGGTTACCGTCAATATTCCCCACACATCACGTTTCAGTGATAATTGCCTGGGGTAGGTTGGAGAGCCGACCTCTCCCAGAGAGGCTGTATAGCAAAACATTACCTTGACCACAGCGAGGATTCTAGGATGAGAAGAATCCATAAAGGGAGAGGAATAAGGGTATCAGGTAGACAAGAACAAACATCAGTTAGGTTCTATCCAGTGGGGTCTCAGGACAAGCATCACACCCCATATACTCAGGATCTGTGATCAGAAGTCAAAGAAAAATAGTTTTGCAAGGATTTTCTCCAATACCACCAGCAGAGTGGAATAAGCACCTTCAGAAAGATCTTTAGAGATTCTGACTCTGCCTTTCTTACATGAAAGCCATGAGCACAGTGACAAAGTTGTCAGAATTCATTTTCCCAGTACTCCACAAGTTAGAGGCTTGCAACAATCCAAAGAGTGTTTATTCCGGGAAAAAAACATAGCCAATCATTACTAACAACAGTGAGCCTTTTGGCATTCTAAGTTGCCTTATTCCAATCGTCTCCCCAGTTCCAGTGTGGCAAAACCAATACAATATTGTAAAGTAGTTAGCCTCCAATTAAAATAAATTTAAGTTAAAAAAAAATCAACCTCAGAACCATAGTAGCTGCAGGAAAATATCAGCTTCTCGGCCATTGTAGAGGCAAATTGAGTTTGGATCTTCACAAAAATCCCTTTCCCCTGAAATCAGGACAATTTCAGCCACTGAGCACTCCCCAGTAAGAGCCCTATTCTGGAACTGGCATTAGTTGACCTTACTTAGAGCTGGATCGCTGAAAACAGCACTGTTCCCAAAGTGCTTATAAAAAAATTGTTTGATCCATCTGGTAATGTTATCTCTATATTAATACACAAGAAGCTGATAGGAAAAACTTGGAACAAAAAAACCAAAAGGAGCTGTTCACAGGGGACCTTTGAAAAGAGGTCCAGCATATTTCTGGGACTTTAGAAGGCCACACACAGGTGCATGGCTGTGCATACACTAAAAAAAGATCTAAGGAAACTCATTTTACTCCTTGCTGACCTGAAAGCTCTCACAGTGAAGAGCAAAAACTAAGAGTTACAACTGCCAGAGTATTAAAGGTATGCCCCACATATACAGCCCCTCATCTACAACTGGATGACTTGTTGATCAAGCATTTAAGGAGATAGTTTCATTGTTAGGTGATTAAGATAACAGTTCAATGGCTGGATGTACAGAATTAAGACCTTGCATTATTAGTCAGAAAAGCTGAGAAAACTCCCAGGAAAACCAATCCTGGCAGTAAAGGAATATGATCTCCAGAGATGCCCAGCACCTCCAGACCTGCCCATCATTTGAAACATCCAAGTGAACAAATTTGAGGCATACAAAAAAGCATTTCCATACACAAGGGAAAGTTCGGTCAGTAGTCACTGTCCTGAGGAAATCGATTTGTCCTTATTTTTTAAAAATCTTAAATGAGCTATTTCAAATATCTTCTAAGAGGTAAAAAGTCATGTGAAAAGAATATGAGAACATCTCAAGTAGACAACATAGAAATTTTTAATGAGCCATATACCAATTCTGGAGTTGAAAAGTACAACCAACTCACTTGAGGGAATCACTGGCAGGTATAAGCTGGTGAAAGAGTGATGAGAAAACTTGAAGACAGGCTGAATGAGGTTATAGTCTGGGAAAGTAAGAAATTAACACAGCTTCAGGCACCTATTAAACATACCATTAATAGCTTATACATAAGGTTAATCCAAGGAGAGGATATTTGAAGAAATGGCTCTCAACTTCCCCAGTGGAAAAGACATTTGTCACAACTGAAGTTCCCATAATCAAGAAGTACAATCAACTCCAAAATTGGATTCATAGTACAACTGCTTAAAGACAGCCTTGAAAACGGCAAGCGAGGAGCAGTGCTTCAATTACAAGGGAGCTCCCATAAGACTAATGCCCTATATCTCAGACCATAGATACAAGGGAGCATTAGTCCCACAGATCCAAAATGCTAAGACTTTCAAGCAAGAATTATGCATTGAAACAATCCTTCATAAATGAATTAATGCATTTCCAGATAAAACATAACTGAGGTGGCAATCCCTTGTTCCCCATCCTTGGCTGGACCAGTCATGGCACAAGACAGAATTCAAGATCCCACATTTTCCCTACGATGGCTTCTCACTCCCAGCATGGGATAACTTGCCCTTGAACTGAAGGCTGTTACAATCTTAGTTTATTCCTTCAGAGCAAGGAATGCCAGGGAAACAGAATAAGCATGAGCTCAAGCAGGTTGGATGGGCTCTACTGACCACTCCTACAGGAGAGGAGGAATGTTTTTCTGCTCTCAGTGGAGGAACAAGTGGTGGTCGGGGAGGTAGGGTCCCTTTGGTAAGGTGGAACCACTTAAACACTGGCACTTGAAGTTGTCAAGCATCTGCACTTGGGTTAATATTCAAGACGGGATGGGATTTCAGTTCACTCTTAAACTACCATCACCTGATCCATATGCAACTGAAGGGGGAAAAGATGGGATATTTTCCTGTCCGGATTTATGGCAAAGGAGTATTGCAGTGAACAAGATGGAGGGTCATTTCCAGAAAAAGACCTGTAACTGAACAGTCCTTTCAGAAGCTGCTCTTCTCTTGTGGTGTGGGACCACCATTTCCTGCTGGCTCAGTGTCTGACTGCTTCATGGAATTGGACTGCTCACCAGCAGAAAGCAGGCCAAAGAGATGACAGGAAATAACAGAGCCAACCCAACCAAGCAAATTTGTTTGGAAATCCCCAGTGCAAACTGGCCATTCAGCATACATGGGTCTCGGAAGAGCACACATGTGCAGGGTTGCTCCCCTCACCCCCAAGACGTGAGGACAAGAGCAGACAGCTCCTGCTGTAGACCCGAGGCTGGGCACTGCTTGCTGTCTGGCACAGAACCCATCTAGGAGAGAAGCTTGTCACTCAGCACTGCCACAGGAAGCTGTGGTTCCTCCTCCAGGACTCATTTCTCTAGGAGAGACTGGTTTCACATTCCAGAGAAAGTACTACAGTGTGCCCATTGTGTTGACACCACGCAACTTTGTGAACTTGCTTTTACCTTTGGGCAAGACAAGACCGTGATAGACATTCCAAAGTAGAACAAAGACCACTCTGGGATGCAGGAACTAGGCCACCCTCCAAGGGTCAGCCAGAAGACTTCAAAAAGGTGGAGGTGACCATATCTGACTTCAAGAGAAAACCCTCATCCTGGTAAGTAGATTCCCCTATTGTCCACAGGAGATTCGTGTACCATGGGTCACCTCATCCTTGAAAAGCAACCCTCCTGTGGTCAAGGTTTCACCTTTCTCCCGTTTTCACTTCCTGTGTAGTGTGGTATTACGCACAGGTTAACTAGTTTCACATATGCAGCCTGATTTAGTACGTGTTGGGAAATGATCACTATGATCCATCTAGTCACCATAATCACTAAATTTTTCTTGTATTGAGGACTATGGTCTATTCTCAGCAACTTTCAAATAGGCAATACAGTCTAAGCGCAGTTATCAGGCTGAATATTAACAGCCTCAAGTCTTAGAACTGCAAGTTGTACCCTGACTTTCTTCAGCCATTTTGTCAACCCTTACTCCTGCTCCCAACTGGCAACAAGACACCCATCTGCTCTGTTTATTCTTGAGATTCTGCATACAAGTGAGATCATATGGTATTTGTGTCTCCCAAACTGTAGTTCTTAGGTGTCCTGCTAATCAAGGCACACTTGATGAGCACCTCGACCTGATGGCTAGATTTTGTGGTTTCAAAAGCAGGAATTAAAGTGACTCACCTCTACACCTCCAGTGCTGCCCCAGACACAAACAAGCTACCTACAACAGTTCCCTGTGCTCCATCTCCTTAGTGGCTTTGAGTCATGTGGATTTAAGTCCTCTTGGTCCAAGCCTCCCATTTTGGTCACAGTTCTAAGCCTTTATCTGGATGACCTCTGATCAGCTTCATCTGGAATGGGAATCCATCTTGGGGAATACTTAGCTACAGGGAACTTGGTTTCTAAGGGCACTTCTGATGGGCAGATGCCGTCCAGGACTCTGGCTCATCTTATGTTTAAAATTCATAGGTCCTCCTCAATTTGTTGCATTGGACTAATATCACCCATGACAACTTGAAGCTGTTGGCCCACTTGCAGCTCATTTGTGATTCCTGTGTATTTGTATGCCCAATTAGGAAAAATTATGGAAGACAAGAACATGAGACATTTCAATTGTTATTTTGAAGCTCCCAAACAGATGCTTTCAAATTATGGTGTTGGAGAAGACTCTTGAGAGTCCCTTGGACAGCAAGGAGATCAGATCAGTCTATCATAAAGGAAATCAACCCTGAATATTCACTGGAAGGACTGATGCTGAAGCTCTAATACTTTGCCCACCTGATGTGAAGAGCTGACTCATTGGAAAAGACCCGGATGCTAGGAAAAATTGGAAGCAGGAGGAAAAGAGGGCAGCAGAAGATGAGATGGTTGGATGGCATCACTGACTCAATGGACATGACTTTGACCAAACTCTGGAAGATGGTGATGGACAAGGAAGCCTGGCATGCTGCAGTTCATGGGGTCACAAAGAGTCAGACACGACTTAGTGACTGAACCACCACCACTATAATGGTGAATCCACTATTACTTCCCTCAGCAAAACTCAGTTATCTTAATGGATTTTCAAATTTGGAAAAATTCTCTAAGGCTTCTGAGAGCTCTCTCCTTCCACTCCATGTTCTTCTCACTTGTCTACACAAGACTCTCCTTGTTGTACATCTCTCTGTACTTATCCCCCACCCAGAGGACTAGCCCTACTGCCTTCCTCAGCCCCTTTTAAAGCTATGGCTCAGTGGGGATGGCACCAAGACCGCCATATATGCCTCAGACTGAAGCAGAATT
Organism: Madoqua kirkii; assembly: GCA_006408675.1. NCBI lineage: Eukaryota > Metazoa > Chordata > Mammalia > Artiodactyla > Bovidae > Madoqua > Madoqua kirkii. Next base: position 28,694 of record SJYC01032387.1, on the reverse strand, counting down.
ATATGCACAGCAAAGGACTTTACCAGTGTTGAGATTCCATTGAGTGTCCAACACAGTCTGATCTCCTCACTAAAATATGCCAGCCTATCTTCTCAGGTTTACATCAACTAATACATCTTTTGATGGGAGAGTTTATGTCTAAAGAAGGGATGGAAACCATTGACTGGAAAGATCCTGATGATTTTTCTAGAGTGAGCAGAAGGGAACAAGCAGATGTTCAGATATTGGTTAACAGTCTCCACAACCAACTACTCCTTAAATGTGTTGAGTGGTGTATTTTTGAACAATGCATGAGCCTGACAGAAGTGCCTAGGATTGTGGCCATTTGGAAAAATTTTCAAAACTCTAGCACTTTTATGTCTAGATTATGGCATACCATTATAGCAGGATTAAAAGATACCTTAAGTATGATATTCCAGTAGAACAGCTTTCTCAGACTCTCGCCCAGAAATCTAAAGAGAAAGCTACTACAGCCATGGATTCTGATTCACATGGCTCAATTCATAAACCTTCAAATGAGAACTCCATCAAACCAAAATTTCAAGCCTTACTTGGTACTTATGTAGTACTTGGTAAAGTTATATGCCATCAACCAACCAGGACACAAAGACAGCCTTTGCCTGCTTTAAAGAATTAGTGACATAAGACACAAAATAACCTAAAGCTTCAGTTCTGTAAAATGCCAAGTGAAATATTTAAGACATTGAATATTCAAGAGTACTACCGGTAGACCCTAACTGCATGTGAAGTATACTTTCTCCCCAAAACCAAGAGAAAAGGACTTTTGGGATTAGCAGGATACTATGGAGTTAGATTCCAGTGTTCTTTATTATGACTCGGGTTTATACCAAGTCTTTAAGGCTGAACAAGTAGAGCCTTTAGGCAGGGTTGAGGAATCTGAAATTTGAAAAGATCAAAGACAGCCTTCCATGGAGTGATTTGAATGTCATTCTCTTGCGCCAAAGACTGGTAAAGGAGTAAGAAAAATCAGAAAAGTATTACTGCCTTCAAATGTTTTACGTGCAGAAAAGATCCTCACACACTCAGAAATGCCTGTGACTATTCTATAGAAGAGTTTAGTCTTCGTTTTCCATTTCTCACTAGAGGGTGTATCATGATCAAATATTTCCCAAAGCTGGGCAAACCAGAAAGCCTGCCAAAAGCAGGAATAAGAAAGGTGTTAGAACCCCAGGAAGCTTAAGCTCTTGGTTTCCTCTTTCAAGGAGAGGGACACTAACATGTGAGTTATATCCCTATGTTTAAAGCCAAACTACTCAAGAGTTGACAGCCTCAAATGAAAGAGGACTGAAGCTTGATGTTTGGAAAACATTGTACCAACTTCCTTGGGAATTTGAGTGCCTCTCACTTCACCTTCTCTCGTAAGCTCACCAAGATGTGTTTATGCCACAAAACCTCATTGGGACACTTATGAAGTTGCCAACTTTCACTTTGATCATGGACATTTATCCAATAATTTACCTGTTACTCACAGCCTGATCCATCATTAGCAAACCAGAAATCATCCACGGGTTATCCTCTCCCTCTTCTCTGGTTCTGCAAGAAGCTTGTGTAACTCCAACTCCCATGAGTGGGCTTCTTGCCCAGCTTCCACCTCTGCAGATCTGTAAGCACCCCTTACCCCGTCCATGCCTATTCATACTGGCGCCTATGTTGAGTCTGGGATGTTATAGGACACTTGGTCAGCCCACATCTCACAGCATATATCTGAGGGCAGAAATATCCCATGGCCAGTTGTTTCAAATACCACAGGTTCTTTTTCCATCTTTCTCTTCCCTTCCATAATAGGCAAAGATCCCAGGGATCAATATGTATCAGGTACTGAGGATTTCTAACCCATGCCATGAGACATCTGACTGATGGTCAATACCTGGAGGTTTGAGCCGAATGGCTGTAGAAACAGTGACCAGTGCTGGAAAGCACAAGTGTCTTTGGTCAATTAGCTGCTTTTCTGAGGTATCAACCAGAGATTGAGAGTTTAAGTCTATCAGTTTCTTGATTGGTCAGTAGTCACCCAAGGATGGCTATCAGCAGTGAGGTGCTTATGGTTAGGGATGGTCATTCATGCCACCTCCAGGGATATATCTCAGTGGCATCAACAAGAGACATGTTTCTCATTCAGCATCTGCCCGGCCAAGCTAACTGTACCTGCATAGCATTTCACATGAAAACACAAAGGTCAGATTCAGATACTTAAGTATGAATAACTGATATACTAAGAACTCATGTTAATACATACAACTTGGGGATGTGATGACTTTGAGCTATGAGTCGTTGGATACAAGAGTTGAAAAGGGATTTCCATAACCGGGAGGGGATTGAGAGAATAATCAGAAGCCTTATGAGCTAGGTTTAAGGAAATTGTCCAAGGACATAGAACCCTTGTTCTTAGGGAAATCCCACCTCTGACCAAGGCTATCCAACGTCTCCCTATGCTTTCCAGAATCAAGGAAACTTCTATTTATCTGTATTCAACCCTCCATCCATCATCCAACCAGTGAAAGAGTCGCCACAGGACACCTAGTAGTCTTCCTAGGAAAGACCTACATCTCAGTGATTCTCAACCAGGGTAATTTTGCTCCCATACTAATTTTTTTCATTCAGTTACACCACACTAATGGTAAAGAACCCACCTGCCAAAGCACAAGACATAAGAGAATTAGTTTGATCTGGGTTGGGAAGATGCCCTGGAGGAGGGCATGGCAACCCATTCTAGTATTCTTACCTGGGGAATCCTATGGACAGAGGAGTCTGGCAGGCTAAAGTCCATGGAGTTGCAGAGTTGGACACAACTAAAGTGACTTAGCATGCAATGAAGTGATACCAAAGACATGTTCTACTCTTCATATAACAGATTCTACCACTACTGTATACAAGATAAGTATGATAAAATAGAAGTGCAAAGAATAGAAGCTAAAATTTCTTTACACAGCCAAGTATAAAGATTCTTTTAAAAAAATGATTTGAAGTGTAAACCAACTGTCAGGCACATAGGTGCTTGGAGATGCCCACACTCCATGGAGTCCCAGGTGACAGGACTTCAAGCAGAGGAATTCACCTATTAAACATCTGGACATCTGACTTGCAAGGTCTACAGATGTCATTTTAGTTGGAAAAAGACAACCCTGGGCCCAATCCCAGTGTCCAAGCAAGTCTATTCAAGGTTCTCAAAGCTCCTGTGGGGCAGTGGATTACTCAGACAAGAAAATACCAAGCTTGCTTCAGTAACCGAAGCTAAGATTAGACTGGCTCCATCAACTGGCAAATGACTGGACTGCAACCCTGAGGTCAGTAAGTGCTTGAACCCCTTGGTGAGGTCTTCTCAGAGGTATTTCAAAATCCTGTGCTGGCTTCTTTCCTGATCAACTCTCCCAGACAGAGTGGCAGAAAGAAAGATGGCAGGGAGGGGACAGTGCCAGACAGACTTAGTTCAAGTGGGATAGCTCCCTTAGTGGAGAACACAACCTTCCAGCTTCAAGTCCCTCTGAGTATCAAGACAGACCCCCCTGCAGATTCTGTGCCCGAGAGCCTGGGTAGGCTAGCCAGCCTTGGGCAGCCAAGAAATTGCCCTACAGGAAACCTATCCTGCAAGATCAGAAGGGTCAAGAGGTGACTGGGGGGCTTTAGCACCCTAAATTTGAGAGGGGGAAGACTGCTCTCAACTGGGACCAGAGTCTACTCTATCAGTGACATTGCAACGGAGGGAGAGATTGTCAGTTGTGATTTGTGGAAGGAAGCTAGTGGCTTTAAGAGGCCAGGAATGCTGCTCAAAATCCTATGATGTACAAGCATGGCCTACCCACAAAGAATTATTCAGCCTAAAATGTCATCAGTACTGAGCTTGAGAAGGATAACCAGCTAGTACCTCTGCAAGAGAGAATCTGACCCATCTGCAGCCTTTGGTGTTCATTCAGGAACACTGGTAAAGCCTTTAGGATTTTGAAAATATCCATGACCTGGAGAAGCACACAAATCCAACCCAACGGCTGGACCTCCTTTCCTAGAACAGAGATAAGGCATTTTCCACCCGTCTCTAAGTTCCCCCAAAGACCCTTTCTCACTACATACTACTTCAACAGTGTGTGCATTGACATTGAACATAAGTTGGCTTTTCCTCATTTCCCTGTGGTGACATTGACAGTACAGAGACCATCTGGTGTCATCCAGAAAGCTATGACTGAGAGATCAACCTAGCCATGACTCTTTCTACTGAAGGTCAAGTCAGACATGTTGGATACAGGACCAAGACCCCAACACAGCAAGCTCTGTGGTCCTGCCCAGATTCCTTTTCTGTGCCAAGTTTTGTGTTCATTTCCATCATTCCTCCTTCAAATTAGCAGCAGACAAGAGCCTCACAGGCATGAGTTCAAACTCTAAGCTCCTGTAGATTAGGGAAACTGAAATTAACACCTTCATTTCGATGGCAGTTAGCCAACTTTTATTTTCCTCCTTCATACAGGGTAATGTCAATATGGGCACTAAGCCCTGACATTTCAACAGTGGGGGACACCTTTGCAGCCTCCACATCAACTATTGTGTGCTATGGATTCTGTAAGCAGGGCGCTTTCCATAACTAAAAGTACCCAAGTGATGCTTCCCCAGTCAACATGCATCAAGGTTACAAGACCATTGCTTGAGGCAGACAAACTCAGGCTAAAAAGTCCCCCTGTGCAAAATAGTATTCTAAAGGCATTTTATACCCAGATGAGCTAAACAAGTCACCATCAGATCTGTGTTTGTCTTCCTCCTCATTCACCTGTTGGCACCCCTGCTCATCCATCAGCTTGCCATTAATGGACACCGTGGCACTGTGCTACGACAGACACTAGAGTCTACACCCCATGCACCTCACAAGAAATAGTCCTCAGCAGCAGCCTGAGGTCTTGTCAAGTCCTTGCCCTCCACAATGGAGCAGCTCAGGCCCCTGCAGCATCTAGGATCAAAGGTAAATGCTTACCGTCTGATGCCCCCCAGCCCTCAGTTTCTCCCTCACCGTCTTATCAGCCTTCTATCTCTTCTGTAATATCAGTTCTTATGAGCTACTGCTGCATTTAAGAATAAAGCTGAAGGTGAGAGGTACCCAGCCCTACCGAGGGAAGCTTGTCACGTTGGTGGGAGGCACCCTCATAGCAATATGCATAGTACACATAGACATAAGTACGTTAGGTCTGATGGCATGGGGCAGGTGGCCTAACACTGTACTCAGCCATGAAACTATTCTATATTCCAAATGAGGTCCAGAGAGCTGGGGTTAGGAAGACAAGGCCTGTCACTGTCCTGGACTGCCGTCACGCTCCTGAGGACCAAAGCAGGCACTCTGCCTTGATTTAGGGGGCTCCTGAAAGCAAGGTTAGTCAGATATTCACAATTTGAAAATATACATGCACCTCAATATTCACAAGAGCTCTACCATTACCCTGATATGGAAGTAACCTAAGTGTCCATCAGACAATATATGGTATATTCTTATAGATGCATATTATTCATCCATGGAAAAGAGCATAATACTGCCATTTGCAGCAATGTGGATGGACCTGAAGAGCATTATGCTAAGTAAACCAGATAAGGACCAAAGCAGGCACACTGCCTTGATTTGGGATGGCGCTCCTGAAAGCAAGCTTAGACAGATATTCAAAAAAATTGAAAGATACATGCACCTCAATATGCATAAGAGCTCTACAATTGCCCTGATATGAAAGTAACTTAAGTGTCCATCAGACAAAGAATATATGGTATATTCTTATAGCTGAATACTATTGAGCCATGGAAAAGAACATGCTGACATTTTACAGCAATGTGGATGGACATGGAGAGCCTTACGCTCAGTGAAACGAATACTGTGTGGTATCACATGTGGAATCTAAAAACATACAACTAGTGAACAAGAAAGCAGACTCAGAACTAGCAGTTACCATCAAGGGAGTTACAAACTACTGAGTAATATAGGCTACCATGCTGTCTTGTATTGAGAGGGTAACAGGCAGGAAGGCCAGGAGTCTCCAAACGGAGGAAATAGCCTGCAAGTGTCAGACATTTTCTCTCTTAAGCGGCAGGAGGAAACTAGAGATATTTTCTCCTCTATACAAATTTTAAAAGAGATTTCTCTTAAAATTCTGTGTTGCTATAATGACACCTAGTTTCACTTGAAGTTAAACATTTCCATAAGAAAAAGGCAATGGTTATCTTAAGCTATGCTAATGTACTGTGCACTTACCCCAAACTCTGTCTTCAAGTCGGTTCCGCCTTTTGGGCCCAGAACCTACTTGATAAACCAGTATGTCATACTGATAATGTTACTCTAATCTATGTAAATGAAACTATTTATATGGTGATCTGCCCTTCCTCAATATTCAAGTTAATCATTTTATGGCCCAAGATAAACCATTTAGAGCTAAGGTTATCCCAAAATACATCTTATGGGTGAGGGGCCTGGTGCCATTCTAAGTTTTGAGACATTCCTTTCTTTCATTAACAGACTGCTGGTGACTATATAACACCCAGCTGAAGACTAGCAGGCGGGTACTCTACCCCCTTCTGATGCCTATGTCAGAAGCTTTCTCTATCTCCTTTATACCTTAATAAAACTTTATTACACAAAAGCTCTGAGCGATTCAATCCTCGTCTCTGGCCCCGGATTGAATTTTTCTCCTCCAGGGGGCCAAGAATCCCGGCGTCATGATTCAACAACCACCTTTCAGTATCACATGGGGAATATAGCCAAAATTTTGCAATAACTAAATTAGTGTAACCTTTAAATCACGTAACTTTTAAAGTTACAAAATAAGTGTAGTTGTCTAGTTATCTCTGTATAGTTTATTGAAGAAAAACAGACTTGGCAGCTAGACTACATTCAGCTTGTGGCCGCTGGAAAGCAGGAGATGACATTCACGAAGCAGCACAATCCAGTGGGGAAAGGAGAGAGCTCAACCTGTAGGGAAGCCTAGGAATACAGTATAAGGGCCATGTTGATGGCAAACCTGAACAGGCCACCTGGTCCACCTGCAGGACTCCCTGCTCAAGGGATACAAGGAAAAACTTATCCTTATTCCTAGGAACCACAGACACCTAGAACAGAGTTAAGCACATTGACAATTCTCAAATATTTGACTGGGATTAAGGCAGGCAATGAAAAGGGAACCACAACCTTATCAAAAGCCTCCCTCTCTCTGCCTGGCCAGGTCCTCCTGTAATTCACATCATGCCTCCCAGTGTTACCAAAAAAGATACATCTCTTTCAGGCCAGGCTTCAGCAGATCCAAGGCCAACTGTCCAAGTGTGCCTCATCTACCTCTTCCACCAGTGCCATGGCCTACTCCTGCCTGCCCAGAGCACAGAAGGTGTATATGTATGTATCCTATAGTCAAGCTCAGGGAGGCTTAAGGAACAGTCTATGACACCCAGCATTCACTATTATGAATAGTGAGGATCAAGTCTGAGGCTATCTGCCCAGAAGAGGAACTGCTTGATTCAACATGACCTGTCTGATTCATTCTGATACCCTAGGGCCCAAGTGAAGGCCTTAGAGCTCACCTCATGGTGATCCAGGGTGCTCACTCAATCCAGATGACACTGTTGAGAGCAAGAGTCTCCAGCTGTCCCAACATCACCAGTAGCTTCACCAGCAAGTCAAGCCTGTCCTGGACCAGTATTTTATAGTCAAGTGGAAAGTAGGCAGTAAATGTATGAATATTCCCAACATGAACAGGAACATGCTCTCTGACCTGGGAAACATTCCTTTTCCTGTCACTTGCTCAGAATTCACGCCTAGTTGTGACCCAGACCCCACACAACCCAAGACCCAAGAGTGGGCTTTATCAGTTATCAGGCAATAAGACTGAGTAAAACACAAGACCAAGTATCTATCTCCTTGACTTCATTGTCCCATCCACATGTCCAGATCCAAAGCCTATAGAACCAATCTGGGCTGTGGCGGTCCACAACATGATCCAGAGAATGCACGAAACCACACCAGCCTGGAAGCCCTGCCCTGTACCTCACGTTGGAGTATGCAGGACAAGCAGCATCTCCTGGGCACTGCAGTGTGGGCTCAGTGTGGATGTCTAGTGGGCTTTGATTAGGTGATGAAACTACCTGGTGATTAAGAGATTAATACCATTGACCCCTGACCACCACACTGGTTAAAGTCACCAACCACACTCCACCCACACAGTCAAAACTCCACGTATCACTTCCACCACCATTCACAGTCCACATCTGCAGAGTCAACACATACTGTGTAGCACTTTTTTGAAAAAAATTCAGTGGACCCACACAATTCAAAGCCCATGTTGATTCAAGGCTCAACATAGAACAGTCAGATTGTACAGAAGTCCTTTCTGGTTTCTAGCACTTAATGCAGTTGCTCCAGAAATGAAATTTAGAACCTGTGATGGTTAGTATTTTGTCAACTTACCCAGGCTACAGTTCAGTTACTCCAAATGCTAATCTAATACCTCAATAAAAGTATTTTGTGTGATTAAAGCCTCTAATCAGTTAGCTTTAATTACAGGAGACTATCCTAGGTGGTACCATATCACTATTGGTGCTGAAGAAACTTTGTTTTCTACAGAGGTGAACAGTCAGTATATTCCAACCACCACCTCCCCACCCTTAGTTCCGTTTGTGCAAAGGGCTCTGTAAGATTGAAGTGTTTCTCGATTATGACAATGGAACTGTGAGCTTCTGTTTTCAGAAGTTCCCTCATATAGTGTTCCCTTCCTTCGCCCTTCTCACCTGATACATCTGTCTTAAATCTTATGAGTTGTCCATTTCTAGGACTATTTATTAGAGCTTCTCTGGGGATATTGCTGCCCTTTACTTCATGTGAGGAGGATATCTGACTGTGTCCAAGCACACTGTTATTTAATGTAACAGTGATTGTATAGGAGAAGGCAATAGCAATCCACTCCAGTACTCTCACCTAGAAAATCCCATGGAGAGGAGCCTGGTAGGCTGCAGTCCATGGGGTCGCTAAGAGTTGGACACGACTTCACTTTCACTTTTCCTTTCATGCGTTGTAGAAGGAAATGGCAACCCACTCCAGTTTTAGCCTGGAGAAATCCCAGGGACAGGCTAGCCTAGTGGGCTGCCATCTATGGGGTCACAGAGTTGGACACGACTGAAGTGACTTAGCAGCAGCAGCATCCTAGGTGATGGGGGTGGGCCTGATCCTATCAGGTGAAAGGCTCTGAGAGCAAAGCAGAGGCTTTCTTGATGAAAAGCTACTTTTAGGCAGGAACTGAGGCTACAGTCTAAGATTTCCAGACTGTACTTCCTAATTGCCTGCCCTATGGTGGATTTCTGCTTCGACAGGTCACCCCCACAAAAGTCACCTTGTAATATCTCCAGGGGGTTGTTTTTCTAGAGAAACAATCCTAACTTAACCCCTGTGAGTTGTGAAGTCTTTAGAAGAGTTTGGCTCTGACACTGGGAAAGATTGAAAGCAGGAGGAGCAGGAAGCAACAGAGGATGAGATGATTGGATGGCATCGTTGACTCAATGGACATGAGTTTGAGCAAGCTCTAGGAGATGACAGACAGGGAAGCCTGGCCTGCTGCAGTCCATGGGGTCACAAAGAGTCAAACACGACTGAATGAATGAACACAGCAAAGCACGTAGTTCAGATACAGCCCCAGCCCCTTAGGTCACCTGCAGAGACTGAAGCCACTGCAGACATCAATGGGACTCTAGTTTCTCTCAGCATCCACCCAGATGAACTAAATATGAATCCAGGGTGTCCAACACAGATATATAAAGGTCATTCACATTCAGACCCGAGTAGCAAGAAGATGCACTGGGGTGTGAGCAGTAAAGATATACAATATTTAGCTTCAAAGTTTGATGGCAATAATCAGGTGGTGAAAAGTATTCCTCAAACTAAGGACGTAAGCAAAGGCCAAGCTGTACGAGCTAAACTAGAAAATCCATCCAAGGAGGGAGAGAGTTGGAACCATCCTATCCTTTCTCTGCAGTTTTCTCCCACCTTTGAGTTCATGAGAAGAGTGCTTCAATATCCATCTCTCCATCTATGAAAGCTCCATGGAAGGAGAGGGACAAGATGCCCTCCCATGTTCCTTGAGGGACCTACTTCATTGACTCTCAACCAGGAGATATTTTGCTCCCCAAGGAAAAACATAACCGTGTTTGGAGATATTTGCCACAAAAAAAATGCCGTTCAACATTCTATAATGCACAGGGCAACCCCCATGATGAAATCATCCAGCCAGAAAGATTCATACACATGAGGTTAGCAAGTCCTGACCTAGCTGGCTGTTTTGAGACTTAAGTTTCAATAGGCAAACTTCAGATGCTGCAGAGTGTGCAGATAAAACCTTCTGGAGTTCTAAGACTCTTGACACTGCAGAAGTACACGAAGAGAAGGTTCCACCCTTGGTTGGTGAAAGCTTGTTCTTCAGAGATGAGATGAGCCACTTTCCACGTTTATACTCAAAATTTTCCTGAAGATCCCTCTGTTGTGCACTGTTGCCCCAAGGGTTTGTCTCAAGTCAGTTAAGGGAAAAGATTGGCACATTGCTCTGTTTCCCCCTGGGGACACTGAAGAGAGTTGCCGTAGTGTTACGTCTTGAAAGCTATGACTGGAGGCCAACCTGCCTGTCATTCTTTGCACTGGAGGCCAGATCTGGGGTGTTGGATGCAGGATTCAACCCTCAGGACTCTGTTCTGCTCAGCTGCCCTTTGCTTAACTTTGTCTTTACTTTCTACAGTCTTTCCACACAGCAGCAGACCAACAGACAGAGTCCCACAGGTTTGAACCTAAAGAACAAGCTTCAGTAGACCCAGGCACCTGGAAAATCAGTATCTTAGCCTCCATGGCAATTGACAACTAAGTTTTATTTGTACAAGATGAATGTTCAGAAAACCCTGGAGCCAGACACCTTGATGGGAGAGAACTCTGGGGTCTCCACAACTGATGTCGTCTTAACACTGCAGAGAGCCTCATTCAAAAGCTGGAGGTAACTGATGGTACTTCATTGATCAGCATAGACCCTTGGCACAGGTGAACCCCATGTACATAGAATCAGGCTAAAATGTCCTTTCAGGTCTAAAAGGGACTTTCCTTGTGGCTCAGCTGGTAAAGAATCCACCTGCAATGTGGGAGACCTGGGTTCAACCCCTGGGTTGGGAAAATCCCCTGGAGGAGGGAACAGCTACCCACTCCAGTATTCTGGCCTGGAGAAGTCTATGGACTGTATAGTCCATAGGGCCGCAAAAAGTTGGCCACAACTGAGCAACTTTCACTTCATGTCTAGTAAAGTTCAAATACTTTAACTCTGAAACTTAAAGAGCATGATCTCAAAGCTGCTAACAGCTAAGTCCTCAACCATGGAAAAAGTGAGGATGATTGGAGGCTGAAGTTCAACCTGATTAGGTGACTTAACCCGAGGACAAGAGGGCTAGGGTGAAGCATGCCATGGTTTCTCATCTGCCCAAGTGACATTACTTTTGGAAACATGAAAGAGAAAGATAAATAGGTGTATTAATAAATATGTTCCTCTTTCCATAAAGAGTAACATGGAAGCTTACATTACCATATGTAAAATAGATAGCCAACAGGAATTTGCTGTATGGCTCGGAAAACTCAAACAGGGGCTGCTCTGTATCAACCTAGAGGGGTGGAATGGGGAGGGAGATGGGAGGGAGGTTCAAAATGGAGGGGATATATATATATACCTATGGCTGATTCATGTTGAGGTTTGACAGAAAAAATTCTGTATAGCAATTTCCCTTCAATTAAATTTTAAAAAATATCAGAACAGATAGAGAGATCCTCAGAAGATGGAGTCGAGACAGCAACGTTACAGCAAGTCCTGGGAGGGACTAAGATTCAATCCAAGGAGCCACACTCCTGATCAAAGAGCTGAAGACAGAGGAGTTACACAGAAGCCACTTGCCAAATCATGCGACCCTGTCCATTCACTGAATGAGTGTGCCTTCTAAGGGTGACTAAGCTAAATAAGTACATCTCTAACACCCAGGAAGGACTGTAAGATACTGACAGTCTTGATCAAACGCCGCCAAGACACCCCAGAAAAATGCCTGTTCACCCAAGCACGCCAATGACACATCAAGTCTGTATCAATACTTGAGATAAGCCCTTTGAGTCAGGTTGAGGGCACTTCTGGAATCTCAGGATTACCTGGCATTGGTCACTTACTAACTCCAGGGTAACAGATCTGTGGGCTGATATATTTTTCATAAGTCATTTACTAGGGGCCTATTTAAGGGTGTTTTCCATAGAGAGCCACCTAGCTTTATGTTCCATAGTTCTCACTGGCACTATCACCATGAGTGTTAGCACGTCTCTCTATGAAGGATCTCCACAACTTTTCACACTAAGCCCCCTGAGGCAAGCTGGGCCTCCATATATGGCGAAACAGGTTATCAGCCTTTGCTTAATGCCCTCATCTCCCCTTGATGTTAGTTCCAGAGGTGTCTCTAGAGATGTGTTCTAGCTCCACTGATGGTCATCCACTTCTCTATCACACATCTTACTCCTTTCAGCTGCTCAGTACTGAATCAGCCCACCACCCAGTTTTCTGAGTTTTCCCTGGAAACTTGCCCATGGACCTTCAGGGCACAGACTTGCAAGAGGGTCTGATAATGTTCAGCGTGGAGCCAGTGGAGAGCAGCGCATGGCATGTGCGATACAGCACGTGAGGAAGTGGAGAGCTCAGCCTGAGCAGACAGTATCTAAGCACTGCAGGAGGGTGCTTCGGGGCAAAACAGACTGGATAGTATGATTTTAGGGGCCCCCTTCATGGGGGAATAAGGAAACACTTTCTTCTAGTTTGAGTGTCAGAAATACCTAGGAACAGAGCCATACGGAGATGACTTTTAGTCAAATATTTGAGCAAGAAATGAAAAAGGAACCATAACGATATCAAAAGGCACTCTTTGCCCTGGCAAAGTCCTTGAAATCCCAGAACATCAAACTTTACCACGTAGAAGACGCATCCTGGTCCAAGAGGCTGGATGCCAGCAGATCACCTACTTTTCCAGTAATGTACCGATGAAGCCCAGTTACCACTCTGCCCTCTGCATCAGACTGCTTCTACCCAAAGCCCAGAATGGATGTAGACCTCTGGGCAATCTCCAGGAGCCTTGATAATGCTCCTTGACAACCACCCCTGAGATGAACAAGGACTATGAGAAACAAGTATGGTCATCTATCTGTTCCCAGAACACTTAACTAAAAACCAGTTCATTCTCAGATTCACAACTGAAGACTGCTGAGTTCTATAAAGGGCATGAACACATCTCCAGCACTGATGACTTTGGGGTGAGGGTATGACCCAGCTGTCAACAATCTCCCAAATTACCCAGACTTTCCTCAAATTAAGTGACGGTAGATAAGTATCCGAGAAACTAAGCTTTTCTGTTTATGGCTAAGAGTTCTGGGCAATTCAAGAGATGAAGTTGACAGAGTAACCTTTCACTAACCTAGGTTCACTGCTGGTTAGTCTGGCACAGTCCTCAGGCAAGAAGGGCCTTTCATGGTGAGTGTTGTGTTCCTGGGGTTTCCTTGATCTACTTTGTTCATCTGATGGAATCACTTAACGTATGGCAACAGGTGAAAGGTCCCACATGGTTAAAGAGTCCTCAATAAATGAGCTTTGGACCCTAGTAAAGAGCCCATTTCCAGAGATACCTCCTTAAGGGTTCCACTCTAAGGCCCTCAATGTCATTCTTTCAGTACACCCACCTCTATTGATTTTGGCTGCTTATTATGTCAGTGTCGCTAAGAACCAGGGATTTAGCCAGAAGATTTGCTTCCAGTCCTGGAGTTCATCCCTCCTTGAAGGATCTGTGGCCTCAAATTGAGGCTCACAGACCTACTGGGATACAACAAAAAAATCTCACTAGATGACAATCACAAAGGAGCCTCAGGACAGAAAGATCAGCCAAGATCTGCTTGTTACCAGATAGCGCATGATACACATTCTGACGTGTGCTGTGATCACAACTGAGAATTCTCATGCTAGAGGTACCAAGATGCTCAATCCCCTCTAGGGATGGCCTTTACTCCAGAGATCTGCCTCGCCGAGGGCTGTGCCCCTTCCTTGGGGGAAGTCACATTCCCTGACTGCTCTGAGTATCCAGAGGTTCAGCCATGTTGCTCAGTTCAGGACAACTCTGGAGGCCTCATGGAGCTTGGTTGAAATGCCCAAGGATACAAGGTTCAACTACTTCTGCCCCATCTTGCTGTCTTTACTACCTTTCCAGTGCTATTCCCAAGGGCACCCCCTGTAAACCTAACCCATGTAAGTCATGAAGGAATCTTTTCTAGGGAAGCCAAACTCAGACACTGGACTTTTCATGTGCCCTTTTGACCTTAATTTTTAGGTTAACATAGGAAATGAAACTTTTGTTCTTTAATGAAGATATGAACTATCAACAGCTTCCTGAATTAACTGCTGTATAAGGATGGATTGTTATTTGTCAGTAAAGATCCTGATCAGCTTGTAATATACAAACCAGTTGTGAAAAATACGAAGACCACCTACAGTCTTCCCTAGAAGGAACCCAGTCTGTGTGCCTCTATTTTCATGTTGCAGAATTAATGCTATAATCTATCCAATAAGCCTAGAGCACGCTGCAAAACTTGACAGTTCTTTGATCGTCATTGCTAGCCTAAGTTAGTAAGTACTTTTTCCTGAGGACGCAGGCAGTCTTAAGGAATTGGGGAGAAAGTCAGACAGCATTTGCCCAGCCACAGCCACCAAACACTGGCTCAGTCTTGGAAATTCTAGGACATTTGTTTAGCTCGCAGCTATTAACATATCTCCAAGTATAGGAATTGCTGATGCCCAGCAAACAAGCCCTTTTCCTCATCCAGCCCAGCCAGGACCAATACTTCATGTTTAAAAATGAAGCCAGCAGAAAAGTCCTCCTTTCCTGAAGGGATAAGCCCACAAACCTTCCACTGAAAATTCCCTTCCCTCTAAAGGAGTCTTTCTACTGGTGTTGCAGTCCCCTTCACCAAATGTCAAGCAACGCTAAAACTCAGGTGAGCCGAAGACACACCCCCAGTAGCTTATGAAGACAGCACCACCATATCCAACTCATGAACTTCACTGATACTCTCCAGGTTCCCATGTTCCCACATGGATTAGATAGGACCAATACTTCATGTTTAAAAATGAAGCCAGCAGAAAAGTCCTCCTTTCCTGAAGGGATAAGCCCACAAACCTTCCACTGAAAATTCCCTTCCCTCTAAAGGAGTCTTTCTACTGGTGTTGCAGTCCCCTTCACCAAATGTCAAGCAACGCTAAAACTCAGGTGAGCCGAAGACACACCCCCAGTAGCTTATGAAGACAGCACCACCATATCCAACTCATGAACTTCACTGATACTATCCAGGTTCCCATGTTTCCACATGGATTAGAAATAGACAATGAACACTACAACCCAAGAACCTAACCAGTGGGAAGTCCAGAAAAGCTTGACTTGGAGTCATTCAAACCACGCAGGGATCCGGTCAACTCTGGGTACCAACTCATGGCAAACTGATCGCCCCTCTTCAAGTAATCTCACTACCGTGTCAGGTCTCAAAAGAAAGGTAAAGGCTGATATTTTTTTGATCTAAAGAAAATGTTCCTAGTATTCTAAAGCTCCCCAATCAGAAGATAAGTCTTTGCAAACTTGATCTTTATTCTGCTACAGTCTGGGGGACAGTGTGTGAGGAGTTCCCTCAGTTTCCTCCTTCCTTCCTCCTCCTCCCCTTTGCCTTAGGTCTCCCATGAAATTATGTAGTTCCTTGACCATGTATCTGAAGTTCTTCAGAAGAAATTGCTGTCTTTAACCTCATGTGAAGTCAAAGAATACCACTTCACTGTCCCTGAGCATGTTATTTAATGGAACATGATAATATGTTTACAAAATGGCTTAACTATGTTGAATGTATGCATTTGTTAATTTTCTTTTCACAAAAATTTTATGAAATATCCAATATAATAGATCGATTTTTGAACTAGTATTAAAATAAGTTGTATCAATAAGTATATAATTCAGCTTTAATAAATTTGTGAAACCCGAACTACACAATTCCAGGACATATCACTCCAAAAAGAAACCAATGCCCATGAATATTTACTGCCCACTGCCCCTCCCCCATCTCATGTCACCCCTTCATTCTTATTCATAGATTTTTCTCTTGTACAGTTTAAATTGAATGGGATCAGTGTATGACTATGTCTGGTTACTTTCACTTAAAGCTTTCATGGTTCATCTACTTTGTAAGCAAAAGAAACCCAAAATGCTGGGTCAGCACAAGTTCAGACACTGCTTGCGCACACTGGACACATGCGGGTCTATGACCTCCAGTTAGGTGACAGCCCTTGTACATGAAGATAAAGTAACCAATAAAATGGGAGATGTGACCAGGGCCACAGTAGGCTGACTTCCTTGTAACACAGATACATTCTGCTTGACGAGATACTAAATAAAGGTGATGTGGCTCCAAGGAACAGAGCTCTTGACCCAAGAGGTCTTAAGTCCCCCAGTCCCATCTTTAAAACTTTAATTCTGTCTCTAGTTTCTTTTCCCCCCAAACTGCGTGTCTACCACTTTCCATCCCTACCTGCTGTGTGGTCCAAGTTGACCAACTAGAGGCCTTTCCTGTGCCTGATCATTTGCCCAGTAAGGATGAGAGAGAAGTCACCTTGCATTTGATGAGAGGCCTTTGATTCCTTGATTCCGTGAAACATTTGGAGTCCCATGACAGTGAACTATCACAGCTGTCATGGAGGATAGAACAAGAGCACTATTTCTGGCATTTAGAATGTACCTATCAATGTAGAGAATATGTTACTCCATCCTCAATTGAGGATCAGTTTGCTTTCTCATGGGCAAGTCAGCAGTATACATCCATAGCCTCATCCTAAGGTTATGTCAACTTTCCTGGTCTCTACCATGATATAACCTACAGAAATCTTGACTGGATTGGCTTCCAGATTACACTGGTGAGAGTGGTCAAGATGGCACAGTAGAAAGACCCTGCGCTCCCCTGCTCATGAGTACACCAGAACCACATCTGCAACAGTCAGTGAGGAAGACTGGGGCCTAACGGCATGCCCAAGATCTGGCTGGTCTCCTTTATTACTGGCATTATATTGTTATGCCAATTGGTAGTTTTTTCCTCAGGGTTCATATATTACCAAAATATATCATTAAATATTATGGCATATATGTATCTAGGTAATACAATAGTATATAAAGCACTGAAGAATTGATGCTTTTATTCTACAATACTGTATTGGTTTTGCCGTACATTGACATGAATCAGCCACAGGTGTACACGATCTCCCAATGCCGAAGACCCCTCCCACCTCCCACCCCACACCATCTCCCCAGATCATCCCGTACACCAGCCCTAAGCATCCTGTATCCTGTATCGAACAGACTGGTGTTTCGTTTCTTATATGATAGTATACATGTTTCAGTTCCATTCTCCCAAATCATCCCACCCTCTCTCTCTTCCCCAGAGGCCAAAAGTCCGTTCTATACCTCTGTGTCTCTTTTGTTGTCTCACATACAGGGTCATCATTACTATCTTTCTAAATCCCATATATATGTGTCAGTATACTGTATTGGTGTTTTTCTTTCTGGCTTACTTCACTCTGTATAATCGGCTCCAGTTTCATCCATCTCATTAGAACTGAGTCAAATTTATTCTTTTGAAGGGCTAATACTCCATTGTGTATATGTACCATGGCTTTCTTATCCATTCATCTGCTGATGGACATCTAGGTTGTTTCCATGTCCTGGCAATTATAAACAATGCTGCAGTGAACATCAGGGTACATTCTGGTTTCCTCGGTGTGTATGCCCAGCAGTGGGGTTGCTGGGTCATAAGGCAGTTCTATTTGCAAGTTTTTAAGGAATCTCCACACTGTTTTCCATAATGGCTGTACTAGTTTGCATTCCCACCAACAGTGTAAGAGGGTTCCCTTTTCTCCACATCCTCTCCAGCATTTATTGCTTGTAGACTTTATACTGTTAAGACCTGAAGGTCTGTGTGCAAGCAAGTGGGAGGTAAACTGATGCCTTTTCTTAAATAAGTCTAGGACATGCAGGGACCCCAATTCCTAAAGGACAATTTATTGCATCTTTTATCTCCTACTATGAATAACTTTAAACTCCTACTATGAAGAATAAGTTTAAAATCAGTAGGCCTCTTTGAAGTGTGAAAACAGCATGTCACACTTGAAATTACTTCCAAGTCATTTTTCACTGGTCTCCAAAGCTTGCCAGTTTTGAGTACCTTGGCCTTGCCACTCAAAACATCACCTGGCAGATCTCAATGCTGGCCTTGCCCATGGTAGGAATGGATGGCAAGTCCCTGGAGGACTCAACAGGAATCTTGATTACATTGACTTTCAAAAAAATCTTTCTGGTTCACCTTATCATGGGCATTATACTATTAGATCTGAAATTCAGAAGAATCTAGTACTATGGAACACACCTATGGCCAGTAAGCAGGAGGTAACCACAGAAACCTACAACTGCAGAATAAGTTCATACTTTTGCCCATAGAAGATTTATAACTTGGTAATCAGTTCCAAACATGTTTCTGAGACTAACAGAGACTGAACCCTAATCATGGAACATCAAGTATGGGTTTAGAACTTGAACTACCTGAGCCCGAATCCGTCGTCTCACGGTTGGCTCTCTGGGAAAGCCCAACTAAAATGTGATGCTTACGGGGGTTATGGTCAGGTTGGAGATGAAGGTTTATCCCCCCACCAAATTCATGTTGAAGCACTAATTCCAATATGAAAGTCTTAGGAGGTGGAGCTTCTGCAAAGTAATTCGGTATAGGTGAAGTCACACGGTGGACCCCATGATGAGATTAGTAACCTTAAGAGGAAAGAGACAGGCTCCATCTCTAGGTTGGCAAGATCCCCTGGAAGAAATGGCAACCCACTCCAGTATTCTTGCCTGGAAAATTCCAAGGACAAAGGACCCCGGCGGGATACAGTCTACAGGTCAGAGGCATGACGGAAAACACTGAACACACAGGAGGAAGGAGACCGGAGTGACTTTGCTTTCCCCCTTATTGAAACAAGACAGTGTCTGTAAGCCAGGAGACCTCTCACCAGGAACCCAGTTCTTAGCACATTAACCTCAGGCTTCCCAGCCTCCACTTTCCTTCAGGTCCAGCAGCTCTATGGCTTTTCAACCTCCGTGCCCATCCCGAGAGTATTTCAGCTACACTCTCCCCAGTGGTGTTTCCAGATTCACGTCTCTGCTTCTCTGGGAGGAGTTTGGCTCTCAGTGCAGGCAGCCATGGAACAAGGGTGGAGGTCACAGCGGGAGCGTGTGGCCTCAGGCTCCCTAGCACTGACCAGCGCCGTCACGGGCCTGTCCCCAGGTCCTTCCTGTTCCTCCCCGTCTGATGCAGGAGGCATCCCCTCAAAGTATGCATCTGAGGTAGCAGATCCCTGGTCTCCCCATCAGCGCACCAAAAGACAAACTTCTGTGTCCCCAGAAAGAACACCAGCTAAGCCAAGCGCGACAGGAGAGGAAAGCTACCATTTTTAGAGGTAAGGGGGATGGTATTAACTACAGGGTGAGCAATTTAATATTTTGTAAAGATCTTATGAGTCCTTTTTTCCTGCTTGTCTTTTGTGCATCTCTTTAGTAGGTCAAGACAACATATTCTGTCCTTCCATTTTTGCCAATATGCTTGGAGCGCCCTTAGGCCATTAACAAAGCTTCAAGTTGTTTGCTAAGTTCTTGGAATAAGCACTCTTTGTCCCTCAGATTCCTAGCCAAGCCTGATGTATGGAATTTCCACCTGCGCATCTGGGGCTGGACGTTCAATCCTGGTTTTTGTATCAACAGAAATCTTCCTCCTAGAGGAAGCAGCTGGCAAGTTGGACCATCAGCTTAGACAATTCAGCTCAATGGTAGAGAAACCTAGGAAGGAAGACTTAGGTTTTCCTGGAAACCTAGCAATTGAAAAATAGTTGTGGACTACTGGGTATGTTAACTGATGTTTGATATATGTAAACTATATTTCAGTGAAAGCTTTAGACTCTGCTAGGATCGCAACAAATAGTTGCTGCGTATCTTTGAGCCACGAAGTTAGAATTTTATGCTTTACCCCTAATACCTTGAATACTCAAAACGTCAAAGATTTAGATGTCTCGTAAGACACGGCCAACTGCTACCTCACATTACTGTGACTTGTCATGCTAGGCTTTTTAAATTTACAGGAAAAAACTGTTTCTTATATCTTTTGACAATTTCTGGTACCTTTGCCAAGTCCAATTTTAAAATCACGTTTCTTAAGTGAGATTTCTGGCTTAATGTTAATATTTATAATGTCTCATTAAAGATGACAATTCATACCTGAGGTCACGTGAAGTGACATCATAAGGTGTTCACTATCTACAAGATTCTGAGAATTTACCTGCCTTAGCATGGGACCCTGGGTCTGGGAGACCAGAGTCCAGGCTCTCCAGCAGGAACAGAATCAATTACGTTTCAGAATGTAGGTGAGCCTGGTGTAGGGTGAGACAGTTCAACACAGGACCATGGTTCCTCTGAAGGAAAATAGGGCAAAAAGCAAAGACGGTCAAGACAGAGGACATTCCCCACTGATGCCCTCAAAACCCAAGTTTTCCACCTGGCAGCTGCCGGAGGGGTGTCCTTTGGCACCACCTGGTGGCCAGAGGGCCTAACAGATTTAGAGATGAGATGCCTGAGGAAGCTTGACAGATGCTGAAACTGAAACACTTTGGCCACCTGATGCAAAGAACTGACTCATTTGAGAAGACCCTGATGCTGGGAAAGATTGATGGTGAGGGAGAAGAGGATGAGATGGTTGGATGGCATCACCGACTCAATGGACAGGAGTCTGAGCAAGCTCCAGGAGTTGGTGATGGACAGGGAAGCCTGGAGTGCTGCAGTCCATAAGGCTGCTGAGTCGGGCACAACTAAGCTAAAGCCTACCAGGGGAGATGCTAGGCTCCTGCAACCAGAGCTTAGTCTAGACGCTGGAAATCTCAGGACAGCCGTAAAACCTACTCAGCATCACAGTAGGCCTGGGCACGCCTTTCTTTCAGCTTCATCCTTTCTGCTGACCCTGGCTTGGCTCAGGACATGATCTTCTGGTCACAGACCCCTAAGGAGCTCCCAACCACATTGAACCTAGGGCAGCTGGATGAGCCAGAGATGCTGTTCACAGGCAATATGATGTGCTAAGATGAGACATCTGGGTTTCTGGAGAGTCCTGTGCATGCTCTGTCTGGGGAGGTCAAGGATGCAGTCTCTTTACCATGAAGATACTCAAGTCACATCAAGCTAAGCAGGACTTGGGAGAAGTCCTATCCCAGATCCAACCTGCAGGGGGATGGCCGTGGTGACCTGGGCCTGACACTAATATCCCTACTTAAATGGTCTTTATGCTGTTATCAGACCAATGAGTGACGTGGGCCATCTGCTTGCCAGTCGTCATCCTGTGACTACCTCTAATACACACGAATGTCTTCACTGCCTCCAATGAGGCTTGGAAAGTACTTGATCAAATGCAAAGTGCAGAGTCAAGAAGGCGTTCTGTGTACAGATTACACTATGCTCAGTACACCTGCGTATGTCTAAGTATGTTCCTAATGAGATCATAACACTTAAGTGCATTGAGAATAAAGTTATTTCTATGGTTCATTCCTCTCCTCAGCAGTAAGAATAAAGGGTCAGAAATAGAGGGGCACAGTGGCATTTATATCTTCCCTTCTGAGTCATAGACAAGGGTAGTCTAGTTTGGAAGCCCATAGTCCAGCCCAAGTTGACAAACTGACAGGTGCTTTCCAAGGATGGCTTCAGGGTAGTTTTTTGATACTATAAAATACACCCACATTACAAGAGCAGCAAAACTGAACTGCTTAACAAGCCAGGTAAAATGGTGATTTTGCCAAATCCACTCATTGCTACTTGTCAGAAGTGATAAATTTCAGTCTATTATAGACAAAAAAGATGATCCTTAGAGTCCTTGTTATATGTAAGTCCACCAAAGGGCTTCCTGTAAATAACTCCTTGGAGACTCTCTGGACTCTGAGGGGCACAAGCCCAGGGGTTATAAGGATGCCCCCACGTTCAGTGCCAGGGTGGAGAGGGCAAGCAGTGCAACCCTGCACAGTCCACACAGCCACGTGGGTGAGCACACACCTTGCACTTGAGGCTGAGCCTCAGAAGAGGGTACTTGGGACACCAACCTCTCAACCAGCAGGTGCCCCTAACAGTTGCATCAAGTTATCCAAAAAGGCCTCCATGGCTCACACACAGCTCTTTCTGGAAACTTCTCCCCCCAGGAAAGAGGTGCAACCACAGATAACCACGTGGACTCCATCACTCCAGGTGGTAGAAGGCAGGACCCCACCCCACCCCAGGGTAGCTTCAGACCTCCTTGGTGTCCTTCACTTCATTCCAGTTCAAGTTTTTTTAAAAAGTGAAGATTTGTTGCAACTCTGCCTATCAGCACTGCTTTCCAACATGTGCTCACTGCATGTCTGTCAAACTTGTGATTCTCACAATATTTCAAACTCATTATTGTGTTTGGTATGGTGAACCGGGGATGCCATGAATCGCACCATAGAGATGTGCTCCAGTGGCTCCCACTGGCCATTTCACCATATCTCCCCTTTACTTTCTCCTCTGTCCTGAGGATGAAATATTGAGATTAGGGCCGTGAATAACCCTACAATGGCCACTAATCAAGGGAAAGGAGAGTCGCCTGCCTCACTTTATATCAAAAGCTAGAAATGATTAAGCTTAGTGAGGGAGGCACGACAAGAGCTAAGACAGGCTGAGAGGTCGGCTGCTTGTGCCAGTCAAGTCGTGAATGCCAAAAGAAAGTGAAGGAAACGAAAGTGCTCCCGCAGGGAACATGCAAAGCTCAGCCTCGTTGCTAACGAGGAAAAGGTTTTACTGGTCTTGCTAGAACAAACGAGCCACAACATTTCCTTAAGCCAAAGCCTAGTCCAGAGCAAGGCCCCAACTCTGATGCGATGGCAGGGAGCTGAGGAAGCTGCAGAAATTTAAACCAACAGGCAGAGTTCAGTTCAGGTTTAAATCGGTCATCTCAACTTAGAAACCACAAGGGCTGAATGACAGCACGTTCTGTTACGTGGTTTCCTGCGTATTTTATGGTTACTATTTGAGATCTACTGCTCAGGAAAAAATTCCTTTCCACGTATTATTGTCCCTGACAATGTACCTGCCCACCCGAGAACCCTGATGATGATGCAATGAGATGTTGTTACATACGCTTGTGAACATCTGTTCTGCCATGGATTGAGAAGTCATTCTGACTTTCACGTCTCATTTAAGCACACTTCATAAAGCTATAGCTGCCATATATAGTGATTCCTCTGAACCTGGGCAAAGTAAATTGAAAACCTTCTGGAAAGGATTCATCATTCTACATGCTATGAAGAACAGTTGTCATTCACGGCAAGAGGTCAAAACAAACATTCAGAGGAGTTAGAAAGAAATCGATTTCAACCCTCATGGGTGACTGAGGGGTTCAAAACTTCAGTAAATAGCTGGAGAGATGACGGAACTAGCAAGAGGACTAGGATGAGAGGTGGAGCCTGAAGATGCGACTCGATTGCTGCAGTTCATGATACTTTAATGGATGAGAAGTTGCTTCTTATGGAGAGGCAAGATATCTACCCGGTGAAGATGCCATGAAGACTGTTGAAATGAGAGGATTCGGAGAGATCCAGCAACTTAGTCAAAAGCAGCAGCAGGGTTTGAGAGGACGGACTCAAGATCTGAAAGTTCTGTGGGAAAAATGCCAAACAGTATTGCACACTACAGAGAAATCATAAAAGGATTTATGCCTGGGTCCTGCCCCAGTGGATCCAGAGTGATTCAAAGGTGGGGAAAGAGTAGACGTCCTAGAAAAAAACTTGAATTAGAGAGAGAGATTAGAAACGGATAGTGTAGTAGGAAAATTAGTGGAGTAAGAGGTTGAATAACTTGGGTTACATGGAATAGCATCCATGTTCCAGATGGGAATTCAGCCGGAAAAACGGAGAATAAGAAAGGACATGGGGGAGTCAGTCTTTCCAGGAACTGATCCTTTTCTGATTTTCTTATATACCTTTTGTTACACATAGGGATGAATACAGAGTCACGCGGGGGTCAGCAGTCCTGACCTTTATCAAAATCAGGTGCTTTACATAAAAAACGGTTTTAGGGATTTTACATCTTTAAGCCATTTCTGCCTGCTGACATTTACAACCCTTTCTTTCTGATAACCAAAACACTTTTCCAAGCGTGTTTTTTCTTAAACCAGTTGCATTCCTATAGGGTGAGGGTGTAGTGAGTTACAATCAAGAAAGGAATTTAACCCAAGGTTAACATGATTAATCTTAAAGGTTAATACTTATTTCTCCTGCATGTTAATACTTATTTCTCCTATATGCTTAAGGGTTAATACGTATTTCTCCTATATGCTAGTTATATTTATTGTAAGAGCAGGGAATATGGAGATTTAGCAGCAAACATCAGTCCAACAAATGAAAACCCTTTCACC
Organism: Madoqua kirkii; assembly: GCA_006408675.1. Lineage (NCBI taxonomy): Eukaryota > Metazoa > Chordata > Mammalia > Artiodactyla > Bovidae > Madoqua > Madoqua kirkii. The sequence continues at coordinate 4,111 of SJYC01032387.1, read as the reverse complement.
AATGTTCCTCTTAAGATCTACTTAGTCTTAAGACAGTGATAAGGTTACATTTTTACATAGCGAGGACACAGTGATCTATAAAGTACAGTGATCTATTACAAAAGAAAATTAACTCAAAAAGTCAAATATTGCTAACATCAAAAACTATTAATGCATTTGGAATGTAGAAAAGGAAATATATTCCCAGTTGTCTAAGGATATGGAGGCCTGGCGGCAATCATTGACTCAATAAGAAAAAGCCCTATGTTAATTAAGACTCAAAATACTCCAAAACTGTGCTCTTTATGGTTGAGAGGTAGTAAACAATCATGTGTCCACAGAGAGGCTTAACCTGAGATGCCCTTGTCCCACCTAGGGTAGGGAATTAGCAATTATTGACACAACAAATAAAAAACCCTTTATCAATACAATTCCCAGCCAACCCACTATACTAATAATTTCTAACTTCCCACAAGAATTTGCCTTTAGTAAGTCAAAACATCTCATGCCTCTCAAGGTTGGAGGGCTGTTGTGGCCGGAGGAACCTATACGGGCAGGCTAGATAACCTTCAGAGGAGTCCCGTAAATTGAAACACTCTAGTCACGCCCAGGAATTTTTACTGCCTTGGAGCTGCACGTTTACTCCTTCTCGGAGAGAAATGGTTATGAGGGAGAGCCCCCCATAGGTGAGTGTGCAGGACAGACTCTGGTTTGGGGGTTAGATGCTCGGGAGCAGGGGAATTTCCTGAGACTTGGTCACATCTTTGTGTATGCCGAAGTCCCCTTACTCATGACCTTTGCCATGGGCAGAGTTCCTCACACTGGCCCCCAAAAGATTTACAACCACTGTTGTAAAGCTCACAAGCAAGGCTGTGCACAAAATCCTTCAAGCTAGGTATCAGCAGTACATGAACTAAGAACTTCCAGATGTACAAGTTGGGTTTCAAAGAGGCAGAGGAACCAAAAGTCAAATTGCCAACATTCACTGGATCGTGGAGAAAGCAAGGGAATTCCAGAAAAATATCTACTTCCCCTTCATTGACTGTGCGGATCACAACAAACTGGAAAATTCTTGGAGATATGAGTACCAGACTACCTCCCATCTCCTGAGAAAACGGTATGTGGTTCAAGAAGCAATGAGACAGACATGAAACAGATGGGTTCAAAATTGGGAAAAGGAGTACAAGATTATATTATCACCCAGCTTAACTTGTTCATGAGAGTACATCATGCAAAATGCCAGCTGTCACAAGCTGGAATCAAGACTGTTAGGTAAAATAACCTCAGATATGCAGATTATACCACTCTAATGGCAGAAAGTGAAGAGGAACTAAAGAGTCTTGTGATGGTAAGAGTGAAAACGTTGACCTGAAACTCAAAGATCATGGCACCTGCTCCCATCATTTCATGGCAAATAGATGGAAAGCGGAAGCAGTGACAATTTTCTTGGGCTCCAAAAATCACTGCAGATGCTGACTGCAGCCATGAAATTAAAAGATGCTTGCTCTTTGAAAGAAAAGCTATGACAAACCTAGGTAGCATATTAAAGAGCCTCCAATTAAAACAATTTAAAAAAGCAGAGACACCACTTTGCCAACGGTAGTCACATATGGAAGTAAGAGTTGGTCCATAAAGGCTGAAAGTCAAAGGAACTAATGCTTTTTGAATTGTGGTTCTGGAGAAGACTTTAGTCCCTTGGATAGCAAAGAGTTCAAACCAGGCAACTCTATCTAAAGGAGATCAACCCTGAAGAGTCACTGGAAGGACTGATGCCAACACTCCAATACTTTGGCCTCTTGATGCAAAGAGCTAACTTGCTGGGAAGGAAAGACTGATGCTGGAAAGGAAAGAAAAAGGGAACAGGGAGTGGCAAAGGATGAGACAGATAGCAAACTCTGGGAGACAGTGAAGGACAGAGGAGCCTGCCATTCTGCAGTCTATGAGGCCGCAGAGAGTCCCACACTACTTAGCGACAATCACCACTGCTGTAAAGCTCAGCATTTGGCTTGTGGGGCTTCAGGCTAAGGATTCCAGTTCAGTGACTCTCGGGCATCAGGGCAGAGTCCACATTTGACAGATGCTTTCCCTTATTATCAGTAACTCGGACATCCTTCACCTCCACTTAAGGGGGCAACACTCCCTACAAGAACCACCTGGACATAGGAAAGCTGAAGAAATGGAACCCTGAAGAAACACAGCTCTTGCAGACAGTAAGCAAGCATTCGGGGCACACAGGACAGCCCCCAGGGTCCAGCAGATGGATCCTGCCCAGCCAAGCACGTCTTTCACATCTCATGCAGTTCAGGCTCAGTCCTGCCTCAGCAGCTCAGGTTTGGTGGCACCAACACCTACTAGGAATTAAAGGAGTTAAAGGAGCCAAAGAAAGCTTGCTTCCTGGTTCTTTGGCGAGCTCACACGCAAGACAGCAGAGGGCCCAGTGTGATCCTGAAGCAACAGGACCTACAGACTGGGTCACATCAGGCCACATCCAAGCACTCAGCACCCCTGGAGCTAGACATTTTAACTTTATTCTATGTTACAATAACTATTGGTTTTTCCATACATTGACATGAATCAGCCACAGGTGTACACGAGCTCCCAATCCTGAAACCCCTTCCCACCCCACATCTCTCTGGATCATCCCCGTGCACCTGCCCCAAGCATCCTGTATCGAACATAGACTGGCACGTTTCTTACATGGTAGTATACGTGTTTCAGTGCCATTCTCCCAAATCATCCCACCATCTCCCTCTCCCTCAGAGGCCAAAAGTCTGTTCTATACCTCTCTTTTGTCTCACATAGGATCATTACTATCTTTCTAAATTCCATAAATGTGTGTCAGTATACTGTATTGGTGTTTTTCTTTCTGGCTTACTTCACTCTGTATAATCGGCTCCAGTTTCATCCATCTCATTAGAACTGAGTCAAATTTATTCTTTTTAAGGGCTGAGTAATACTCCATTGTGTATATGTACCACAGCTTTCTTATCCATTCATCTGCTGATGGACATCTAGGTTGTTTCCATGTCCTGGCTATTATAAGCAATGCTGCAATGAACATTGGGGTACATGTGTCTCAATTTTGGTTTCCTCGGTGTGTATGCCTAGCAGTGGAATTTCTGGGTCATAAGGCATTTCTATTTGCAATTTTTAAAGGAATCTCCACACTGTTTTCCATAGTGGCTATACTAGTTTGCATTCCCTATCAGGCAACCAGCAGTATTTTTCACAGAACTAGAATAATTTCAAGATTTGTATGGACATACAAAAAACCTCGAATAGCAAAAGCAATCTTGAGAAAGAAGAATGGAATTGGAGGAATCAACTTGCCTGACTTCAGGCTCTACTACAAAGCCACAGCCATTAAGACAGTATGGTACTGGCACAAAGACAAAATTATAGATCAATGGAACAAAATAGAAAGCCCAGAGATAAATCCACACACCTAGGGATACCTTATCTCCAATGAAAGAGGCAAGGATATACAATGGAGTAAAGACGATCTCTTTAACAAGTGGTCCTGGGAAAATTGGTCAACCACTTGTAAGAGAATGAAACTAGATCACTTTCTAACACCACACACAAAAATAAACTCAAAATGGATTAAAGATCTAAACGTAAGACCAGAAACTATAAAACTCCTAGAGGAGAACATAGGCAAAACACTCTGACATACATCACAGCAGGATCCTCTATGATCCACCTCCCAGTATACTGGAAATAAAAGCAAAAACAAATGGGATCTAATTAAAATTAAAAGCTTCTGCACAACAAAGGAAACTAAGGTGAAAAGACAGCCTTCTGAATGGGAGAAAAGAGCAAATGAGGCAACTAACAGCTAGACATTCTTAAACCAGACGCTCCAAGGAAACTGCACGCTTGAGCCCCGGAAACACCTCTATAGTCAAAACATCCTCCCTGCCCTCAGGGAGTTTCCCATCTGGCAGAGACAAGAGCTGAGATGGTTCTTTGACATCAGTTGACAGGCACCAGCAAGCCCTGCAGTTTCACCATCACAGTATTCAAAAACACAGTGGAGCACTGGCTCCAAGGCAGGCCCCAACATCCACAGAGCAGCCCCCGAGAAGTACCCACCTCTGGATCCTAGCTGCAGTTCACACTTCCAGGCTCT